>JAQGAV010002213.1:0-16674 GCA_034691345.1 Phasmarhabditis papillosa
ACCTAGGTTACCCTAAAATGGGTAACCTAGGTTACTTGGGTTACCTAGGTTACCTGGGTTACTAGTGCGATAGGCCTTTAAACTTCCATTGTCTGTATCTTGCATAATTATGCAGAGACAATGGAAGTATCTCTGAAGATACTGTTTCCAACAGTAGCAATCTAGAGACTGAGCAAGAAACATTTCGTTTTATTGCCTTTTCATCACCATCCGGATATGACCATCCAGTCATCGTAATCAATTGTGGCAGAGCTGGTAAGTTGGCCTGGCCTGGCCTCATATTTTCCAGGTTTCAAAGCCCCGGCCAGGCAAATTCATGCCAGCTTGTTTCAGCTACGCCCCCATAAATCGATATTTTTTTATACGGCGATGGAAAATGAGAAAAGAAACACAAGGTGATCCAAACCCGCGACATCTATCTTATTAACGGAGACTTATACTAATCTACCACACAGACAAACACCTTCGGTAGCGCACAACTAGTATGGGGATCGAACCCTGATCTCTTGCTTGATAGTTTTATGCAACAGTATATAAAAGCTGGCCTTTGTTGGCCTGGCCCGAGGTTTTTTGGTCAGGACAGGCCAGCTCCTAATTGTGGTCACTTCACAGCTCTAAAAATGCAAATCTATCTATTGATTCACTAATTCCCTTACAAATAGCGCAAACCACTTCTACTTACTGCATGTTGGGAAAGATTGAGTTAAACTTCTCCGATTTCCAAAAAAATAGCAATAACGCAGTAACAAGTTTATTTACGCACACAAAACACAACAATATTTGATAACTTCGCAACATACTACAAAAATGTAAACAAAACAATAACAAAGGATATGAAATTAAGCATTTACTCGGAAGGCTTCCAACTTCGTATTCCAGTACGCCAAATACTTCGACAAAAGGTCAAAGTTGATTGGCGCCTCACAATATTGTTCCTTGTCATAGGTCTTCACACGGGGAAACTTGTGACGATCCCTTAAGAAAGAAAGTAACAAAACATACTGTAAACGACATACCCAAAAGCCGTAAACAGATTTCCACCACGCTTAGCCCATTCATCAGCCATATAAACGGGCTCGGGAAGAGAAACCGGGCTGTCAACGATCTGAAAAACAGCGACCATGTTAAAGATATTTCAGCAAAAAGTACCTTATGACAATAGGCTAGCGCATGCATTACGGACTGCAGCTCATCGTTTGTAGTATTCAACTCATCAATCAGCACTTGATAGCTGGGAAATTTGCCAGTTCCCTTTATGAGTAATTATTGATAACGTAAAAAAAAAAAAAAAACACTTACAATGAGGACTCTATGAGCTTGCAAGTAAAATTCGGTCATATCATTTCGAACAATTTTGTCATCAACGACTGTTCCCGGATTGGGATTATGAACCGCTAGAAAAACTTTGTAAAACGGCAACTTTGAAACATTTACCTCCGCGAACCTCTGAGACCAGACGGACGTTGTGCCTCTTAGTCACGATAATAAGAACAAACTTCGGCGACCATTCTTGTGTGTCGGGGTTGAGATTCTTGTATTCTTCTAAACCTTCACGTAGCGAAGAGAACTCATCATTCATAACCTAAAAATAACCCCAGAGACTCATTGTAATATAATAAAGCTACCATATTGTATTGACCTTCGCTTACTCCATCGCGGATAACGAAAATAGCAGACGGTAGTTGCCCTCGGGATTCACGGAAGAGTTTGAGCATCCACTTCATTCTAACATTAAGAATTTGTCCGTCAACTTTTTCTTGTCTCGGATTCTGGTAGTGGAAGTCACCAATAAAAGCACCTAGACATGTATATTTGGAATGTAAGTAAATCACTGCGCACTAGTATCGCGCCCCCCATTAAACGAAAATCCGACAACACTCGGTTTCATGGGTGGCTTTTTGTTCATGATTTCGTCTCTCCCTGCAGCTCCCGGGTGCTGCACGTCGTAGCCAATAAACATGGTGGAGCTGTCGAACCATTTGCTAAACAATTGAATAAAATCAGAAAAAATAAGAGTTACATACCCGTATTGATCAGGCTGAACAAAGTGGTTAACACCACCAGCCTTTTCATTCAACTTCGCAATGATATTATCTCGAGTGGCCCCTTGGCTGAAAACAACATATAGTCCAAAATGAAGAAAAGTCATACTCTCGCATTCTGAGCGCCAGTTGTCTCGTGATGTGCATGGTACGAACTTGGTGCTTCCTTTCCAACAGCTTCAGCTCATCTAAATAAGGGATGTAACTTCAAATTTTCACACAGGCTTACGATGAGTTTTCTTCTCCTTAGAGTCGATGAATATAACGAACTGGTTGGGTAGGTTCTCATTTGCAATTCTTTGGAATAATTCCTAAATAGTTTGATAGTAAAGTCAGAAATCAACTCTCACATCTAGTTTATCATAAGTCTCCAGTTCCCTTTGATTGAATGCCAGCTCAATGATCTGAACAAGCGGATATATGCAATATTCATTAAACCCTTACGTTGCTAGCAGCAATTCCCCTCTTCGGACAATGCATGATTAACTGCTGCTTCACACTGCTGAAAACGCGAAAATGATTATAAAGAACGCACACGGAAATATTACTCTGTGACATTTTCTTCTCCAATAATGAACAGCTGGGAAATTATGGCCGGGATAGGATAGGCAGCTGGCATAGGCATTCTCCAGTTTCCCTAAAACTCATCAGAAAGTTACTATTTTAAGCAAGTAGAATTACCTTGATATCATCTGCAGATATATAAGAAATTTGTCCGCGATTGTTGTAGCCAATTTTTGGCTTCTGCCTTTCAATACCAGCAACCGAGAGAGGCTTGCTGGCAATTCTGACGCCGAACCTAAACATCACATTTGCCAGTTTAGCAACATGTTCATATGCTTACGCTGCGAGCAGCTGATTATGAACTCCACCGTCATGTAGATTCAGCGCTTTCAGATTTCTTTCGATTTTGGCGAACCTCTCATGTGGCTTCTCAGCTCGGTTCTAAAATACGACAAAAATATTGCAGCTTTGTAGACTGGTTTACAGGATCGCACAGCATCTTGTCCATGGGTACAGATTGTCCTTCAGCAACTTCAAGCAATTCCATGGGAAAATGGACGATCTTCTTCGCCCTAAAGAAGGAATCAGTATTCATTTTATAGAAGAGCTGACCTTGTTTCGTGATCAAATCCCCTAAATACAACAGCTGGCAAATTTGGATCGATCATCCGGCTGTGTTCTACAAACCTTCCCATCATGGGATACTTCGCGCTATCAGGTGTGAAGCCATCTTCCATGACTTGACAAACTGGCACGTCGGTAATACCGGCAGCAACAAAAGAGCACTTCAGTCCGTCTTTGTCAAGCCTTTTCATTCGCAGACCTGAAAAGGGCAAGCTACATAAAAATACACACTCAAAACTAACCCTTTACGAAGTTATTAACTTGCGTCCAAGAAGGGTTCATAACATTTTTGTAAGTGCCCTCAGACCGCACATCCTTCCTATCAAATGGAAAAGGATAACAAGGAAGGTGCAAGTGCTTCAAAAGCTGCTCGATGGACTTCTTGAGGCACTGATCCTTGAAGAAATCGCCCATTTTGGCTACAAAACAGATTGAAGCAAGTATCCACGAATGAACCTTACCATCCAAGACCAAAGCAGGATACACACCCTTGTGTCGCGAATCACGGCTTCCTTCGATGAACCTTAAAAAGATGATGCAGTCTAGAATAATCAGCAAACACACTTGATTCCTTTGTCAAGCCCATGAGCTCGCTCGTGTCCACAGCCAAGATCAGTTTTCATGTAATTCTTGTCGAACATCTTTCCTGCGCGTACTACGTGGAAGCGGCCACTAGAAAGTAAAATACATATTTTACGGCTACCATGGTGAACTAACTCCTTGATTGCATCGTAGCTGGTCAGTAGATCAAAAAATTGTTTGAAGGTACGATCAAGCTTCCCCATGTTATGATTCGACTGCAATGGAACGTTGAGATGCGGCAAATTATTATCCATAGTTTACCTGAGCAGAGTAATACTGAGCAGTATTCAGCACAGCCCCATCCGAACAAGTTTTGACATCGATAACAACTTTTCCGGCGTTAGGCACGTGCACAAGCGAACGGATTTCAGGTGGCAGATCTTCAAATGCAATTTCGAGAGAGTAACCGTGCTATAATTAGAGGAACTACATTTCGCTGTGTACAATGGTACAGTACCGGTTTTAAAGCAGCATCAAGACTTTCGGTACAGTAAACTGCTGCAGAACCATCGTGAACGACAAACTCGCCTTCACGCATGATGCGGTACTGCTCCAGCGCACGGCGAAGAAGAAACATGCATAACTTCTGACGGCTGGATACATCGGCGCTATATTTAACAATTAGAACTCATCGAAAGAATAATGACCTACCTATTATTGCCTTTGAAATGCAAGTCAACGGTTCTTGATCCATTTGCAGTTACCAATTTCATTGAAGTATCATAACGATAGATTTCTTTCGGCTGTACTTCCATTGGGAATACATTAGTAAGGAGAGAAACCTTAAAACAAAAAAAAATACAAGAATGAGAAGAAGCCGCTACCTGACGTTTTCCGACGCGCTCAGCAGGGGCTTTCTTTGGAGCTACAATTGTCGTATCCAAAGCCATTCTGCTCATTTGATCCTGCATGACTTTCATGGGACCTCTCGAAGACGCTTGATACGCCTGACCTCTTGGAGCTGTACTTTCGCTCGACTTGCTGTAGCCAGAGAGAGATGCTAAAACTTAGCTTAGCCACTAAATCGCAAATGCAAATACCAATGGAACTGCTGCGACTAGGGACGGACGAGTACGACTGCTCAGTCTCTAGATTGCTACTGTTGGACACAGTATCGTCAGAGATACTTCCATTGTCTGTATCTGAAGAAATATGACGAGGATTCACGTATCTATCCACGACTGGAAATAATTGTATGACATGGTAAGCAGCATAATCAAACCAGAAGATTGTTGGCGCTCGAACGTGCGAACATACTCGGTGCTAACTGAAGACGATGTTGTAGATAAACTGGTTTCAGGAGAACAGGGTCTTCCACTGGGCTGTGAGTTGCGACTCTGGTTAAGACGGCGAACAATGAAGCCATTCACACTAATAGATTCTAAATCATTCGATTACATGAATAAATTCTGTGGGACAACCTCTCTCGACTGTCTGGTCACCAGCAGAGCGTTGGGTAGTATCAGATGATGAAGAACCTGTATTGACAGGCCTAGAAAGAATTATTTGTTATCACCAATATGAAAATCACTTACGAAGCTTCACTGTCGCTTAGAAAACGTTGCATACCCTTATCAGGAGCAGGGGTGAATCCACGGAAACCCCGTGGTTGATTATTGTTACCAATATTGCGATGCATAGAGCTTCTTATTATTTCCAAGTCTGAAAACCAACAAGTTACATAAAATAAAAAATCAAGACTGGTAGAAATATGTAGAAAAAAATCAATAAAAAATGCTTCCACGAAAACGAAAATAAAACAACAATTTAACCTCAACGTAACACGACGAAGAACAAGCAATTTAGGCCCAGAAATTTCGAAATGCACCGACCTATAATTCGAGCAGGGATCTCGAATGGAAATTTACGTAATTACGGTAAATCTGGCTTCTCAGGCAGAATTCTCGGCAATCGCAGAACGTGAAATGTTCATGATTTTTTAAATATTTTTCCTTATAAGCATGCTTGCATATATGCTATGGCCTCTACATTTATTTGAAATTGTAGCGTCAAAAATAAAATATAGACTATATGACACCTATCAGAATGGAAACTTTCAGGGTAGTTTTACTTTTTAGACGTGGAGATGTCGAGCGTAAACGGGTTCCCACACGCCAAAAAAACGAAGAATTCAAATTTAATAAATATTCTTTATTTTCTTCGAGTTCTTAAGAGGCAATTTTTCTCATGAAGGTTTTTCAGATGACACCACCGGATAAGGATTGCAGCACAGTTTGCCGCATTTGCCTATCCGGCGAAACGTCCCTTCCATCTACTGGCACTTCCGCTGGCGAACCACTAATATCCCCATGCCGTTGCAAGTAGGTTTCTGGTTGGATTCCCATGTTAAATCGATGCCTAGAGGTACTATGGGTCTGTACCATCGAAGCTGTCTCGAGACATGGCTATCGCATTCTAGAACCCTGACTTGCGAGATATGCAAATATGAATACAGAGTCAAAAGGTGATAGTTTCACTGGTTCCAATCACAGATGCTTTTTTAGGCCAGGCTTCTACGCCTATCTCAAATCTAGAAAGCCTTTTGAACAACCGGAGCGCAGAGTTATTGCCCTGGAAGTTGATTTAATTATTGCTACAGTGGTATATCAACTAAATTGTTCGCTTGTTCCAATTTTGTTTTAGGGTTTCGTCATTAGTGGGATACTCATCTACACATGCATCAAAATGGGAAAGGATTCTATATTTAATCATCGGGACCTGGAACAGGACTATGCATATGAGATGGATAACCACCTAGTGAAATGGATAGGTACTTTTCTTTTTCAAAACCTAGCTCTTTCGTTTGTTCAGTTCTTGTGCTGACCACCATTGTAGTCCTGTGGTGTTTTGGTCATCGATTTGTCTCGTCGATTATCATTCAGAAGAAGTACTTCCTAAGATGGCAATTGCGTCAACGCGTACGTTTCGTTTGTTGTTTTTTCCAGTTTTGATTATTTAGAACAATGACTTCAGTGAATATTGTTCAGATCAGTCCGGAGCTCCACTTTTCCGGAGTAGCATGTCTAGTGTCTTTGTAAGTTCACACGTGAATGATTGAAACATAAACACTTTTGCAGCTGAGCTTCTTCCAGCGATCTCGCACCCAGTCCGTTCTTCGGGAAACAGCAATCGATATCAATCCTGAGCTGGTTGAATCGTCTCGACAAGTACTTACATATCAATTGTGTATGAGTTGTTATCGAAATATTTTAGGCTTCTTCAAACAACCCATCGCTCAGATCCTTCAGTTCATTTTCTTCCGTATCATTGGAACCAGTTGGGTGTAAGCCTTTGACAAATTTATTTCACAAATTTTGAGGTTTTAGATAGGGAGCCACTGGTTCTTTCTACATTTCGCCGAGACAATTCATTTCGAATGGTACCGATGCATCATTCGACTCCGTCTGCAGTTATTGCAGAGTCTCCAATTTACGATGATCCAGGTGTAAGTTTGATGTTTCTTCGGCATCTGCATATCAAAGATTCTTATGGTTTGCGCTAATATGTATTTTAAGGCCTTCTATTCAATCGCTATTTCACCCGTGCATGCGAATGGCGCGGAAACTCCAATTTTGAGATCACCAATGGTCGAACATTCTTTTAGAAGTGTTCAATTGGAAACTATGATTTAAAGTTATTTTACTCTATTGTGTATTTTCAAATCTTCCAACTCTTTACTTTGTTTATTTATCACTTCATTTGCGAAGTTTGTTTCTAAATCATCTCTTCATTTTGTACAAATATTTTGATTAATTTTGCTACTAGTTACATGTATACTGTGAATACTTTGTCATCCAATTATATTTCTTATTGCAATAAATATTCTGGTTTGCTAAATTCCTCTTAGATATTTTGTATTCATGAACCTGGGTACTAGAGTTGGGCGTTTCAACCCGTTTGTAAAACGGGCTGATACTGGTTGGTATGAGTAACAAACGGGAGATATGTCGTATGGAGCCCATTTTTCGGAACAACGTAGCACTGCTATATATATATAAATATATATAGAACACATATCTAAAAATTATCCTGATTGGTTTCTAACAACCTCGCTTATTTAAAAAAAAAGTCCGTTTCAAACCCGTTTTTGGGCTGAAAACGGGTTTTTTTGAATAATTTATCTCTTTCTAAATCAATCAGGATAATTTTATATGATATCTAATTAGTAGTGCTACGTTGTGCTCCATACGATATCTCTCCCGTTGGTATTTTATACCAACCTGTTTCAGCCCCTTTTGCAAACGGGTTTAAACGCCCAACTCTACTCTTTCTTTTGATGTGATTAGCGGCTTAGTGCTTCTGTTTTTTTTTACCATAAAGGAGAACATCTGACATTTGGTTCTCACACTTTGGCAGTTTTTTAACCATCCGTCATATGCTATCAACTGTTAGTAGAATTATCCTCATTCCTCACATACGACCTCAAAGATGAACTGGATTCTTGTTATAATTGCCTGCACTGTTATCAATATTATATTTACAGCAACTGCTAATTTCTTAATCATTTCCTAAATAATCAAAGCAGGTAGCGATATTTTCGATTGCGTTACAATTCCATGACTCAAATTCAGCTGCCTCATAAAGGTATCGTACCTAGTAGTCACAGCGTGTCGAAATAGACATTTTCGTCCATTTAAGAAAAAGGTCGTCGACTCTTGCAACGAAACCCTACTGATCAAATTTAAGGTGGTCCCACAACGATAGCCTCCACATCTACCACTTTTGTACTACCTTTTTTTTATGAAATTTCGCGAAATTTTTAGGAAATGGAAGAATTTTTGGTCATGGTTACTTTTTTTTAACACAAAGCACACTCGCAGGTTCTGGCACTTGGACTAAATGGTTGATTCGACTCGCTGTGTAGTATATACAATACCATGCTTAAGCCAGGCTGCAATGTTACGCCTCTAAGTAAAAAAAAACAATGTTTCACAATATGGCCTAGTCTGCGGAACGAATATTTCAGACAAAACCACTTGCCCAGGAAAGTAACCGCGAATCCAGAAAACACAGGAACAATCAAGCAAAAATCTACAACTAGCTATATATGAAGACAACACAATACAGATAATGCCGAAAATAGGTATTTGCAATATTTTAGATAATTACCTTTATGTAATGCTTGTTTACAAATGATTAAAATTTTTAGTTAGGCCCTAGTTAGCGATACTTCCACGATTCCAGAAAATAGTAGTATCTCGCGAGGAATATAGAGCTTCCCAATCAATTTAGATTTTATTGGAAATCGTATATAATTTGTTATTGTTAATCTACTCCTTGCAGATGATGTTTGCTCAGGATTGGTGGATCTTCAGGCATCGGATTACTGTAAGCGCGGAATGGCTAAAGGATACTGTAGGCGGCAGCTTTTGTCTCTATCCTGTACCAAAACTTGTTTTTGTCAATAAAAATGTATTTATTTATTAGAGTTACATAACTAAGAAGTATGATTGAAACCCTACATAGCTATAAGATAAGCAATTTGAGCATAAAGAGATCACAGACAGGCGACTCAGACATCCGGGTGCAATTACAAAATTAGCAACTTTTTTGCGCATAGTTCTGGTTCCGCGCCCACTATTTTGAACGGGTAAGCCCGATGGGCCCGTCAAATTTAAAAGAAAAAGGCGGTTGACTACAAATATGTAATACTTAGCTGCTTTTGGAAGCTTATATCATGCGATTTTTGTACAATTTTAAATGGCAAACCAATGTCTGAGCCTGTTGCACAGATTATAGTTCATCATGGTCATCTGCGTCATCTTGGCCTTGCTGTTCATTTTCCTCTGAATTCTCAGACTGCTCTAATAGTTCGTTCGTGTCGATAATCTGCGCATCGTCAAGGATTAGCGAGCTCCTTGCCATTATCTTCATGCAACCCGTACTGGCAAAGCGACCAGCAAAGTACTGAAAACTATGGTTTATTAAAATAAAATAAAGGCTTATTTGTTAGCATTGCTGAATACGCAACTGTCTTATAAAAGTACACAGAAGAGACGGCCTCTTTACTCTTAAACTGCACTATAACTACTATAATAATTAGAAACAAATATGTGGTAAGAAAACCAAATTACTGTCTGTTTGTTCATTTAAACATTGATTAACTTGGCCGCTTTGCGTAAAACAACAATTCCATTCTATTCTATTTTATGGAGATACATACCTGTATTAATCCAGCAATTTTTTCAATTGTCTTCAGATTGGTTTCCTTGTTTACTTGGGCTAAATGTTCTTCTATACATTGCATTACATGCTTTTTTTCCAACGGTAGAAATGGTATAAAAATATCGATTAGTCCACGGTCGATGAGAATAGAGCGCGATAAACCGCCTGTAAAATAGATTGTAGCGTAACTTCGTGAGATCAAGTTTCTTCCAGGATAACTGCACTGGATTGGCTTGTCCTGCCTAAAACCGTTCTGATAAGATTTTGCTCCAATGCAAAAGAGTCGTTAGAAAGTCTGATTTTACCAGGGCGGAAAATTCAAAAGTCATCCCGCGCAGTGATAATTTTTAGTAAAAAATCGACTGATTTAGGTGAATATATTGATAGGTAAAGCTTGTTGCATTATTTATTGTTAATGCCAGAAAATAGCACTGAAAACTAACTTTTTTTGAAGAATATCCGCTAAGAAATATAAAATAGACTAGGGCCGGCCCGGCCGGCCTTTTCCCAGCCCTGAGTGTTATCGAAATAGGTTGACCGATGTTGATCCAATCGTTTTATATTTGTTTTACTAGGTTTTGAAATTTTTGAGGGACCAAACATAATTTGCTCCTAGATTCTTCTCTTTTTTTTACTATAACAATAGTAAAAAAAAGAGAAGAAATTCAAAAAATAATCTTTAAATGTTTTCAGGTGACTACTGAAGGAGATTGTACTCCTTTTGAAGGAATGCTACCCGAGAACTGTAAGATTGCAGTAACATGCAAGCCAGGTTAGTTAAGCTAGAAAGGGAGCTCAAAATATTTCGAACTTTATTCGAAAAGAGTATAGTCGCATTCAAAACGAATAACGGAATGTAGAAAACAATTTTCAAGTGAAAACTGCTTGTACGCAATTGCGGTTGGCTTGTAAATTATTTTCTACACTCCTTTATTCGTTTTGAATCCGACTATAAATCAGTCTAAAAATGTTATACATTTATTGAATTGTTTAGGTTTCATTCCCGAAACCAGTACTTCTGTAAGCGGTAACGGATCCCAGATTCTTCAATGTAAAGCTGGACACGACGGATATCAGGATAGCACCGTAAGAGTTTCTGAAATGCAAGAATTGTAAGATCTTGCTTTCTAACATTTTAAAACTTTCCGTAAATCATATTCTGGGAAAGATTCCAACATTTTCAATCAGTAATGTTTGAATTCGAAAACTTTAAGAAATTCTAGCTTATATGATTAGATATCTTTTTGATATATAATTGTTTCAGAACGGTCAAACCAATGTTACTCCATTGAAATGTATTGCTGGTTGTGATTTGATCAAAGAGATGAGAACCTCTAATTATATAAAGACACCACAGACAACAGATATAATCAAATATGGAGATAAGGAATACCTTAGAAAAGATGCTGTAGTCAGTATCAAATGCAAGGATGGTGGGTTACAAATTTGAAATGTTGCTTTTGGCCCTTCAGGCCCTTTTTCCCACTTGTCAATGACTTCAAATTAACCAAATGTTGATATTTTTACCTTGACAATCTTGATAAACAAGATTCAAAGATAAACGTAAATAGTTAAATATTTAGGATTTGAATTCGTGCATGCTGATGACTACAACAGTAGAAACCCAGAGTTGACCTACGTTTGTCATGTATGTTTAGCCTAGATTAACTAATTACATAGAAATGAAATACTTGCACTTAGTACTGTACATACCGTTACAAAGTATAATTTAGAGAATATTAATAATATTAAAGTTGTTATGAGGGTTTACTCGTATAACCGGTTCATTTCACCTCCATTCTTCTCAGGGAGAGAGAAGCCAGCCGCATTGGGTGGGAATCCAACCAAGAGTTGTCCAGACCCGGCTTGCCACTACTCTTAAAAACTATTTATTCCGTATATGAATGTATATAACATGACTGTTGTTCTTGTTCTTCTTTCCATCTTTTGGGCAGCTAGAAGTCGGCTTTTGCGGGAATCATAAGAGAACATTCTAGCATACATCCCACGATTGCTCCATCCCTATTGGGACGAGTGAGGGATCGAACCCACAAATTTTTCTCCTCACGGATTCATAGACAGGCGCGTTACCAGCTGAGCTACTATGCCTAAAAAATTGGTCTCATTAGTCGGTAGTACCTCACAAAAACAAAAAAAATGTGTATTAAAAATATATATAAATATATAATGTTTCAGGGTGGTGACGACAAATACATTAAGCCTTCCACTGGCGAGTACAACAAAGTGCCCGGAGACGGTTGCGGAGGAGTGTGCGAAGCTCTTGTACAGAGTCTACCTGGAGTAAGTTTATCGAACTCTACGTTTTTTAGCTAGAATTATTTAACGAGGTGTTGAAAAAGTGTCACACTACAGTTTCATTAGATTCAATTAAAATAATAGCAAAATAATAAATAATGGTACAGTCTATCTCAAGACCTGGTTTCCAGCGCGGTATCACGAGCGGGGCGCAGTGTTATAAAAAATGAATGATTTTTTTGGAGAAAACGCACCACCGTCGACCGTCGACTATATATTTAAGATAAAAAATATCATTACAGACCGAAGTAACACCTATTAATACGAATGCCGGTGTGTCATTTGTTAAAGGCGGAAAGAGAATGGTTGTCGGCTACCAATACCAGATGAAATGCCGAAAGGGTTATGAATACCCAAGAAGTAAGCTTCATTATAGTCGACGGACTGATCGCTTGCAAGGGGTTACGGTACGAACTGCAATTTTATTAGAGCTTATTAGAGAAATTAGGGCAAATCTATGCTCTAGTTTCAATTTTACAGACCTTTAGATGCCAGTAACTGCTATATTTAGAATAACATAGGGATATTTTTGGCTTATATTGCACTTCAAACAATAATTTTTAGCATTTAAACTATAAATTTGAAAAAATCAACTTTAAATAAAGATAATCCATTATTCCAGGTTCTGCTCCCGCCCAGAAAGGTTATCAGAAACTTGCCTGTCTCGGAGGTACTGAAGGTTACAAGGACTTGGAGAGTAATGCTACTAATGCTAAGGTATATATAGTCCTTTATGTAAACTTGCGCTACAAGGTATACTATTAGAAGCGATCTCAACGTTCAAATTTTCATAACCCAATATACTTTATAACCGCTCATATGAAAAGCTTAGTTCCAAGAAATGAAAATTCTCAGGTATGGGAACGGGCCGGCTCGGGTACATCTGTTCAAGTTTCGGCCTGCGCCCCGGCCCAGCCCGTAAAAATATTCTCTTCCAATGTAGTAAGGTTCCTAGGTAGGGAAATAATTGCTATTTGCTTTTCAATTTGGCATTCATTATATTCATTCAATAATTTCAGATGATCGAATGTATTCTAATCGAGGAGCCTAGCTGCCCTAACCTCAGCCTCAGTCCTAATACACAGAACACAGAATGGGTTACTACTGGTGGAAACTGTACTACCGTTGGAACTAAGATCCCATTAGGATGCGAAGTTAATCTGAAATGCAAAGAAGGTGAGCGGTACACAAACAGCATAATAGAACAAAAACTGAGAAAAGTAATTCGTTTTAAGATCAGAGGAAAACCAGCTCATTTCCCAAGGGAAACGCAACGCGCCATGCATACGGAAAACTAGTTTCGCAGGAAACGCGTTCCCAAAACCGTTTCCCAAATTCGTTTCCCACGAAAAACGCTTCCGTGCATACGGCCTCTGGATACTTCCAATTAACCTGTAACTTGATAACGTTTGAAATAAAATCCTAAAAATAGGTGTAATTTCTTCCAGAGCTAGGTTTCAAACGTAGTATTCTGTGAAGCAACGTTGTTATATAGAAATGAATTGAACATCCGAAAAACACCGATTCTCTTGAGAGTATTGCGCTCGAAATATTGATTTTGATAAGGACTGTAATTAGGGATCTTTTTAAAGTTTTATATATTCGGTGTACTAATCGCTTGCAAAGGGTTACGGTACGAACTGCAAATTTTTTAAAGCTGATTACAGTAATTAGAGCAAATTTAGAGCAAATATATGTTTTAATTTTAATTTGTTAGACCTTTAAAGTGATTAGGTTGCCGACTATAGTTAACTTAATTACCGGTGTAAGCAGCACTTACGGTGTCTAAATCTCATCTCAAACCGCTTAGTTCAGGTTTCTTCCGCTCGGCCACTACCTCCGTGTCTCCACCAGCTGTACAGCCCTTGAAATGTGTCGTTAACTCAAATGGAGAAGCCGAATGGGTCGGAGGATTCGATAACAATGTAGGATTTGACAGTGATTGTGATCCGAAAATTGTTTGAACGTTCGAGACCTTTCGCATTTTTATGAAAAACGTTCTTTTTATCAAAAACACCACTTAAAAAGTTCACACCAAGCTAAGATACCCTAAAATTTATCTAGTAATACGTCGGAGTAGGGCTTTGCATAAAATGAATACGAAAATCGGTGCATTCGAAGCACTATAACACACTACTTTGCTCGTCTGCGCCATTTTTGCGAGCACCACGCCAGCATCCATGCAATTTGCCTGCAGGTTCGGTGTTTAAAATCTTAAAAATATGCAAGTTACACTCCATTATACTCTCGGCGCTGACTATATATCTATCAAAAATTGCGTAAAAGTTTAAAAACAACTTTTAGCCAGCCAATCTTCTAAAATGCGTGTTCGGTTGTCCTGAGTTTGATGGGTTGGATGAAAAGATCATTATCTGGGAATCAGGAGCAGCAATTGGAGACGGAAGCAAACGCTATTATCCAGATTCAGCAGAAGTATCTATAAAGTGTGCAAATGGTAAGATTTTTAGGATATTTGAGAAAACGTTTAGGTCATTATGGCAGGGCTGGCAAAAGCCCGGCCGGGCCGGCCCGTTTCCCAAATTTTCGACCCCTGGCCGACCCTAATCTATTTCACAATTGTTAGCGGATATTCTTCCAGTAGTTACTTTATTGTTATTTTTTGGCATTAACAATATGAAATGCAATAATCTTTACCTATCGATTTTTCGGATACTATTTATCAAAATATTTACCCAATATATGTTTGGGTTCACTAAATTAAAACTAAAAAAGAAAGTAATTTCTAAAATCAAGTTAAGAGTGAAAGTTGCTTCTTTTTACGGCGTTTGGGCTAAAATTTAAATGTCATACTGTATTCTCGACAATCGTAAAGGCTTTTTCAGTATTGTGAGATATATTTGATTTCAAGACTTAGGTTTCCAGCGCGGTATGCCACGCGGGGCGCAGTGTTATAAAAATCAATGTAAAATCGGTAGACGTGGTGCGTTTTCTCCAAAAGTCAGTCATTTTCTATAACAAAACGCCCCGCTCGTGATACCGCGCTGGAAACCTAGGTCTTGAGATCGACTAAAACCTTTGTTGTTTGCAGGCTATGTGAGTAAGAATCGCGATGGCTCAGCAACGGATCAAGATCAGGAAATTAAGTTCAAATGCACCGGTGGAATTGCAGGAAAACCATGGAGAAATCTTATTCTGGGTCGATATGAGGATTCACCAGTTAACACGTGTGCTAAGGTAAAGAATTCGTTCACGATAAGCTTTTTCTGGAAAACTAAAATAAAAATAGGCTTTATTTTCCACGGCAATGTGCCGAAATCCTAATTACGCGTTCGCGTTCCGAATTTTTGTTTCGAATGTTTTGTCTGCTTTGGAGAAAGTTCCACAAAACATGGAGTTTGGGTTGTCAAGCTTTCGGAGTAAACATAAACTTTATAATGAATCTGTTTTGGTTAATTGAGAACTGCGTTTTTTTTATTATTAACAGTCTTTCAAATTAAATAATTATGTAATTGAATGAAAAAGATTCAAGTTTTCTTGATACGATAATATGGTCCTAATTGCAGTTCTGTTTCGGTTTGGGCGACAAGAAACCCGAAGGTGTCATCCTCAAACAAGGTCCCTTCGAAAAGGAAACTAGTGGAGGACGAATTGTAACAGAAGGAAGCTTCTATGAATTCGATTGCATGCCAGGTTGGTCTTCTGAGCTTATTTTAATGTTTGCTGTTCCTTTTAAACGTAACACCCTGTTTACAATAGAGTAGATCGTTGTGTTCTTGGCGAAGCTCGAAATTGAAATGGTAGACAACTTTTGCATATTAGTAGCATCGATTTGTAGTTGACATTGACGACTCAGGTCGTTTGCGAAAGAGCGAGTTTCCGAGCTCCTTTTGGCCCGAACGGAGCCCATCGGTGCCTGATTGCGACCCGGCCCCGCCTGGGTTTCAAAATTGCATCCCCGGACGGTTACCAGCTCTGCCTGTGTGGAGCCGAGCTTCAGCTGAACGGTGCACACTGTTTGAGGGAGTCCAGTCACCCGTTTCTAGTTTTTATTATTGTATAAAGGTCTAAAAACAGATTTATTAAATTTTTGCTTTGTTTCTTAGCTTCTTTAACAATTAAAGTTACTTATTGTTCTAGGATACAAAATTGCTGCCGAAAACCGTCCCAATAACAACTCACAAATGCTTGTTTGTAATGGTAAAACCGGACTCTACCAGGATGAGAGTAACGGAAACTCCACAGCAGTAAGTTAGGCTTTGTGAACAGAAATAATAAGGTTAAAGGAATGTTTTATCATTTTAAACACAGTTCATTGTTCACTGGAATTCATAAATAAAATAGTTGTGAAAAACTCAGTCTCACAGGTCGACTTATAGTCTTACCTATGATTTGTTTATTCATACTTTACGAAATACGAGATCACAGATATTTGGAGGATGAAGTGAGACGAAGGGACCATAGGGAGCCAGGACTCCATTGC
>JAQGAV010002214.1:0-16671 GCA_034691345.1 Phasmarhabditis papillosa
GTATTCTTGAAGACCGTCATGATACTGTTGGCCTCACGAACATCCAGTACAAAACCTTAAAAATAATATTTGTCTTTTGTTAGTTTATACTACTGTAGTATACATCGGTTTGTGATTAAAACTCGAGTTTAGCAAGCAATCTATGGATTTCCTGACTTTGCCACAAATTGTAAAAACTTCTTCTCGATTCTGGTTTTCTTGGTTTTCTTACCTTCGTTGGATTTCATCCAAATAATCAAGTATCCTTGCTTTGTTACAGCCATTTGACGTTCACCAGTTGTAGAGATCTGGTTTACAAATATGCCCTAAATGTGTAAAGTAAGATAATGTAAAATATTCTGATTCGGCTTGATTAAAGTTGCATCTGGGATAGATTTCAAATCCACATATTGATAACATTCCCTAGTATTTAAACCCAAAAGTTTGGCAAATACAGCCTTTTATACCGATTTTTCCAATAAAAACAAGAAAGCCGAGGTCTGTTAGTGTTTTAGACGAAGTTCTGCCTCTTTTCAATTCAAAAACTGCTCAGGAATGGTGGAAAGAAACATAGAACCGGTCTCCAGGAAACTCGGGAATGCTATAGGCTCTATTCTGGGCCAACTATCAGGCAAACTCTATTTTTCAAAAAATTGTTTTTATAGTTCGTCGAGTTTGCCTGATAGATGGTCTCTATCCTTACCTATTTGTCACTAGTATCATTCTTAGCCTACCTTCGATTTCACATTGCTTAGAACGGAACCAGTAACAATAACGTCTTCAGGATGAACGGCAAACTCATTAATGTTGGGTAGAGCGACTGGCTTAACGGATGTAAGTTATCTTCGTTCACTTACAAATTCGTTCACAGTATCGTACGGATGTCCCTGGTTCAAAGGCTCCCTTCACAGATATTTTTAAAGTCCGGTCCCAACAACGGAAGAAAAAGTACGGTATATTAAACAAATTTTACAAATTATTGTGACCCTTTATTTTAATTTAGCTCTAAACTAACTTTTTTAAAGCTTCTTGACACGGGACACTTTGCGAATTGGTGGTCCATTTGTTGAGTGTAGAGTGGATCCGACCACTCGTTGGCAGAGTAGTTTGTAGAATAGAATGTTTATGAGGTTTTGAAGATATTTTATTTCTTAAAGTGCAATTATTCTACATGTTTCTGCATTCTACGGGTTTTTCATTATTCTCATGAATTTTCTAAGCCAAGGGAACAGTGATTGGTGGGAACTCAGTTTCTGAACTGAATCCATAATACACACTGGTTTCGAACAATGTTTAAATATGTTTGCCCAGATCACTCGAGGTGGTTATTCGGCCGAGCCGGTATCCAGCTTTGTTACGCCCTGAGATGGTTATCCGTCCCGTCCGGGCCGGGGTTTCAAAATTTCAGGCCGGGCCGGTCCGGTAACCAGTTTTCTGCTATGTGTTTGCTCAACATTTAACTTGTTTAATTTCTTATTTGAACATACATGTTCAGAAATGGAAATTGACTGCATTTCGGTTTCTCCTTAAAGGGCATGGCGCCTTGAATTCGTCACACGCCATTAATTTATAGAAAAATTTGCAAATTTGTGGACAAACGTACGTTTCAATATTAATTTCTTTTCCAGGTATTTTTTTCAGTAGATTCACTATACAAAGAATTTAAGATCTAGGAACTGTTCTAAATATCCATAATTCAACTTAAATGTCTAGGTTACGTTTGGATTACTGAAGTTACCCATAGTGTATTCACAAGTTACTGTTGTCTGACTAATATATTTCTTTTTCTATAGTTCTGACTGTCAACATTATCTTTTTTTAGCATCAATTGCATGTTCGTTAGCTCTGGAACTGAGGAATCTCCGCGGATAGGACAATTTGAATGAGCAGATCGCTTTCTACGAAGATAAACTCTCCCCTACCCACTGAAGACATCCACACACCGGCACCGCACCCTGCAAGAGGTTAATTTCATATCAGTGTAATAGCAATAGTTAAGTTTTCAGGTATATACGGCTTTGCTCTGTATATAGCCTCGTGGGTTCTGTTCATCGCCTACCTCATCTGGGCGTTCGTTCCAACCCCAGTCTTAAATAGTCTGGGTTAGTTTTTCTACTTATTCAGTAAATCACCATCGCTGTTTTAGGCATAACTTACGTACCATCGAAGGTTTGGGCTATATTAATACCATTCTTATTGCCCACTCTGGCTTGGTCGTTTGTTATTGTCATATTGTGCATCAACATATACCGGTTCCGCGGATACGCTATATTTGACGATATACAGGTTGGAATGATATCTATTTTGAAATCCTGAAATAGTTGTTTAGGAAATAGAAAACGACTTTGGCGAACGAGCAGGTTTCCAAGGTCTACCAGCAGAAGAGGCGAGAAGTCAGCTAATCCAAAAATGTAAGCCGTTATCTTGATCATAAAAACAAATCAACAGATCTCATTTTACAGTACGATCCAGCTGCACACAAAAGCCATGTTGAAATGTATGAAGCTGGTTTGGGCTCGAAAATATGCATCCCGAGCATCTCTTCGTGAATTTGAGAGAAAGTCGACCAAGTTCGCGAGCCGTGGTTCGCAGGTATTTTTTAAAGTGCTGCTATAAACTTATTTATTTATTTTATGGTTAGGTTACCGAAATTCAGCGACGCATAGCGGAATACGAGCGGATGCAAATGGTAAATGAAAAGAAGTCTAGTCAGTTTGCAGTTGAATCTTTGATTAGCGAAAAACTTTTGAAGTTAGTTTGGTAATAAGTTGCATCAATACTATTATCTTCCAGGGATGATCCTGCTTATGCATCGGTTTTGCAAAGAAGAGTCGAGGAGCGAGATGAGATTAAAATAGAAAATAAAAAATTCGTAGAAGAGAAGAAAAATATTTCATTCCCTTTGGATATGAGTGTTGTCGAAGCCCAGTCAGCACAAGATACTGCGGCATCAGAAGAGAAGAAGAAAACAGGTATTTTTTTACTAATTTTGCGTTGTTTTTACACAACTGTGTAATGCATAGTTATTTTGTTGCATTAAATTTTGTTCCCCGTGGGTTATCTACCCTCATGCATTTTTCTTCAGGCTTTGATCAGTCTGCAGGTGACCGAGGTTTTTATATGGAAGCTGGACGATACATCGATGAGTATGTTGCGGGTAACACTGCAGATATTCCGGATGATGAGATCAGCCACATGTATGCTTGTATTTTGGCTTAGTCAGTATAGGGTCGCCAATTATAGGTCCACCCGAGTAGTTTTCGGTTCCGAAGATTCTGTGGAACACATCGATTTCCAACTTCCAGGACAGAAAACTAGTGAAGTGGGCTGCAACATTTCATATTTTATATATGTTTGATTTCAGGAAGACGATAGTATGCCTGAGAGCGACGATGTATTGGAATGGTCGGAAAACTTTGGATCGGTTGATCCGGACCGCAAGGCCTCCAAGATTCCCTGTGATGGATGTGGAGCTTCCATACATTGTAAAGTGCGTATTTATGCTATACGACGGGAATATGGAAAAGTCAACGTACATAAGTTTTTTGCTGTTTTCATTTGAATTTCGAAGGGTTGTCTTGTTTTTTTTTTTTTTTGATGTGATGCCCGCTTACTAATCAGTTATTTATTCATATTTTCTAGGACAGTTCACTTCCTGGATTTCTGCCTGTTGAAGTCTTTGATAAATTGGAGAAGAAGAAGAAGTACAGTGCCGATAGTACTCTATGTAGGAGGTGTCACTTATTAAAAAATCATAACTTCCTTGTATGAAATGCATACGGTATTCTTTTAACATTCTTTTGCATTTAGTTGAACGTCAATGTATGTCCTGTCGATTATGCATCTATGATGTCTCATTTGAAAATGAAGGAAGAAGCATTGATCATTATGGTTGTCGATGTAACGGATCTTCCAGGGTCTATTAACTCTCAACTTCCGCGAATTATCGGTTCAAGGAAGCCCATGATTGTCGTAGGTAAGATTTGAATTTTTTCTTATTATGAAACTGTTTTTCTTAGTCTGAACTCATAGATAGCATTCAGGTAACAAGATTGATCTCTTACCACCAGATGCTCGCTGTGGATATTTGAAGCGGTTTAAGATCGCAATAGAGAAAGCCGTAGAACAAGCTGGTCTCCGTGACAAGTTCAATATACTCCATACTGGCTTGATCAGTGCCAAAACTGGCTATGGGGTCGAGGATCTCATTACGGTATCATGTGCTTTACACCTTGGCTAACCATTCTCTTTGCAGGAAATTCATCTAAAATATTCGAATGTTAAATATGGAATGAGAAGTGATATGTATCTTATTGGATGTACAAATGCAGGCAAATCGTACGCTAATTTTTTCGTTGCTCAGTTTTCATTTTTATATTTTAGCACACTGTTCAATGCTTTACTCCAATCTGATTTGTGCAAAGTACGCGCTGTTGATCTCGTCGAAAGAGCAGCGACGTCGGTTTGGCCTGGAACCACTGTTCGTGCCATTAGGCTATTGTTGATATAAAATTTCACATTTAGATATCCTTACTAAAGTTCCCAGTAATGAAACCCTCTCCTTATCGTTTGGAAATGCGACGAAGACGCTTGATGTCACAAAGGGCTTGGATTCAAAAGGAAATGTATTCAAGAAAGCTGTTGCTGCAACAAACTGGCGAATCTCAATACGCTGTTCTGACTGGCGTCATTCAAAACACTTACAAGGTTTGCGCATCATAAAATACCGAGTTTTAGTGTATTTGTTCAGGATGAAGAAGATGAATTGCAACCATTGGCTATTAAATCTGTTGTCCAGTGTCAAGAAAACCAACAAGATAAAGATAGCTCTAGGAGAAGGTTTTTTTTCATGTTGCACCAACTTGCAAACAATTTTAGCATGCTCTCGGATAATGATCCCCTCTTCGCTAAAGGGGCTTGGTGTTTTGATACCCCTGGAACTGTGAATGAACAACAAGTAACAAACATTTTCACTCTCGAGGAACTTGTCAAAGTGCTGCCGAGGAAACTGATTCTGCCTCGGACAGTGTTAGTCCATCCAGGATATTCGCTGATGATCGGAGGAGTTGGCCGAATCGATGTAGAACAACTGGAGAAAGAACGATCTGTACTGGTAAGTAATAGCTAACGTAATCCCTTGCATTTGTCGAACTATATTATCGAAGAAAAATAATTGTTATTATTTCAATGCGAGTTAAATTTAACGTTATTGACGAGGCGGCTCTGGAGGGGAATACTCTGTTTTTGTGTGTATGAAACATAATTTGTACTTATTCTAGTTAACGACGTTCGTCAGTGAAGATCTTCCTATCAACGTCCTCCGAACAGAAGATGCCGATGAATTTTATAATAAATTTGTCGGTACCGCTGCATTTGTGGTTCCTCAGGGAGATGCTGATAGAATGAAGAAATGGCCTGGATTAACAGCTTTATCTCTGCAGACACAAGGTGTTCGGGTTAGTTAATTGTTAGTGTAACATATATTTAGTGCATATTTAGAGTGGTGGGGCTGCTGATATTGTGCTCTCTTCTATTGGATGGGTTATGGTCACATCCGAGGATGCGAACATTCGATTGAAAGCGTGGACTCCTGGAGGAAAGGGAATTTCAACGAGGGATCCCATACTACCATATTACGCTTCTCTTAGAGGAAAACGAATTCCTGGAAGTTATTTATACCAGGTAACTCAGTATCATCGTAATAGGTTTCGGACTTGCCTGATTTTCAGACTAAGCCTATCGACTTTCCGGTGAATCCACTACGTCAATCTGCAAATCGAAAGAAAAGATATCACAACTAGCACAGCGTCCTATTTTGTTTAATTTGTTATTTGTTACTTATTTTTGTTGATAATAAATTGTTTTTTCCTACATCTATTTGTGTTTATCTGCATTTGGTTGTGTTCTACCACTTACTATGACAGTGTTAATTTTTCACGTTTCAATCGAACAAACTTATAGCCCGATGATATAGTATGGAAAAGTTGTCATCGGATAGTGGGGCAGGAGATCGCTGGGTAGTTTTCGCAGTACCCGGGATTCTCATCGTTTTTCTAGCCTGGTTTGGGTTCAGGTGAGTACCTTTTCATAGTTTTATTTTAAACAGTAAATTATTTCTTTCTACAGTTGAGCTATTATAGTGTGCTGTCCATTGCACTGTGCCTCTCAGCCATTGCATTTGGCTTTTATTCTGCAACATGGGTCGTCAGCCGGTCACATGGCCAGTTTTTAAAATCGATTGTAAGTTCTTCACTGTTGCCTAATCAAACCTAGTTTATTCAGGCGGAGGTGTGGTTTGAGGAATCACATTGCAATGATTCCCGAAAACGAGCAACTGAATCGGAGGACAAACGGAAGAGATTGCCCTGGGAAGGTAATTTTGTTGTTTTTACGGTTGATTATTTGGCTACAGTGAAGTACATGTTTCTCTACAACAAATGTTTTTTTTAATATTCACGCTTGTGGTTGGATATCGTGTATGCAAGTCTAATTTTTTAGATCTGTACCTACCGGAAATGCTGAACACTGGCTTGGAGACGTTATTGGATCAAATCGTTGAAGAGTATGTGAACAATTGGTATCAATCGGGAATTAGTCGCGACAGAACTTTTCTTATGGAGATACGGTTAGTTTTACGTTTACGAATAATCTTTAATCGCGATCTTATAGTTTTCAACTCCGATATGCTTGCTCCCGTTTGTATCTACGACTCCAAAGCATTGACCTAGCCTCACTGGTTGCCAATGACGCTCTGTCAGTTACGGCTTTACATGTGAGAAGAATTATTGATTTGGAAGATCAGCTGCCGGATAAGGTATGTATTTGTTGACTCTTATCTATTTTCTTATTTTATTTAGTCAGTTCCGTTATCTTTGGCAGAAAACCAAATATGTTCAACTTTTCCCGATTTGCACTATGCTGTTGGTAGCCGACAAAATGAAATCAATTATCTTCGTCAGGTTTGAAAAAATTACTGTAAATACATTATTTAGCTATTTAGGTTGCTGATTTGCTGATTCCTCTGTTATTGGATGAGAGTCGACTCGCAGGCCGGGCACATGATGATGATAGCCCATTGAAACATGTACCAGGCCAAAATGCTAAGGTATTTTCGATGGTGGACTCCGAAATTTTCAAGTTTTTTTAATGTTTAGCGGTCCTGGCCATCACATTCGGTTCGACATTTTTTACGAGAACTCGTAGTGAACTGTATCTTCCTACCACTTCTCGATTTGATTGCCGATCCGGACACTCTAAATCAGATTGTCATCTCCTTATTTGACAGAGTTTCAGATGATGAGTCAAACATTCGCGAAGTAGGTTTCTTCATTTTTGATACGTGTTCAAAAATTCTGATGTAAGCATATTTATTCTACCGTTTTAGTCACAAATGGTTCCATTTCTTAGTGGCCTCACAGATATGTCAGATTGTGTTCCTGACAGCTTACTTCAATTGAAGTTAACAGATGTAAGCGATGTTTACGAATATGATTTCATGTATCCCATTTCAGATTCTTCGAGATGCACGTTTGTTTTCAATGTTCCGCTTATATCTTCAAGATACTCGCGGACCTGTGAACGAGCTCTTGTTCTTGGCGGAATCGAGTAGAATACTGGAAAGTATCCATAAGAAGGTGCCAACTTGTTGTTTTATTTTTCTAATGACAATTATTTAGTCTGAGACCGCTTCGCAAATATCATATGACATCTGGCAGCTCTATAGTCAGTTTTTACACGAAAGTGCACCAGAACGAATACAGTTCGAAGAATCGGCTCTACGGGAGTTCGGCAACGCTTTTGAGCAATCAGACGATTTGAAGATGGATCTTCTGGATAAAATTGTGGAGCAGGTTCGATATTTCATATAATAGATTATATAATAAAAATAATAATTTAGTCTTTTCAAACGGTCTACAATCGAATGCAATGCGAGCAAGTGGTGCCGTTCTGTCAGTCTGATTCCTTCTTGGGGTAACCATTGCTTATTTAACATTCGAATTAACTGTTCATCCAGGCTACTCTGCGGCAGTCCTCCTGTTTCTGTCATCGAGCTGATAGATATTCCGGTTCAGAGTAAAACGTCGGCTACTGATAGAATGGTTTCGTTTTCCATGTTCAGGTAATTTTTTTTATTTACTTGAAGCTCCACTGATATTGTAGATCGCAGCTACGTCGTTTGTTTACGGGTTCCATGGACGGTTCAATCGAAGCGGACGAAGTAATTCCTGATGAATTTTGCATGGGTAAGGTCTAAAGGAGAACGGACTATCAGAAGTTTGATGTTGCTAATTGTTATTACTCGCATCATCTTCGTTTGTTATTATTTCCTAGAAGTCAAATTCATTGTGAAATATAATTTATTAGATTTTTATAGATACCCTCGGACCAATTCGTTCTGATCAATGGCCTATTGAAACTAGTGATAAAAATCATCTTCAGGTTTCTATTCTGATTTGCATACTCATCAAGCAGCAACTTTAGATAAAAAACGTCGAGCGCTCGGCTTCTGAACCAAACTGTTGTACGCAAGTTCCTTCAATTGATGTGAGCGAAGAAGATATTGCGAAGGTAATAACTGCTGCTTATTCAGCGAAATAAATTAATAAGTTAGGCTATGGATGAAGATAACACCAGTATATGCAGCGGATCCGTCGATGCTTCTGAACCGCCACCGATACCTGAAAATGCTCTTGTGATTGATCGTCATACAATCAATATGAATACCTGGAAAGTGTCGATTGGAAAGATAATGCCTACTAGAGACAGAATAACTGGTTAGTACTATATTTTCGCAATTTTTAAACGGTTTATATTCCAGGCCGAACCGTCTACGTGTACGTCATTGATGTGGAACGTGGTGATGCAGCCGATCACGAAACGAGACAGTGGAGCATATTCAGACGTTTTACGGAATTTTATATTCTGGAAAGTAAACTTGTCGAATTTCATCGAGAAGCACTTCGGTTCACTTCACTTCCTCCACGAAAGGTACTGTTTTATTATTCATTTGTAATAGACTACGATTATTTTAGACATTTGTAAATAAGAACCGTGCCTTCCTCGAGCAACATCGTCTCGTATTCTCATCATTTATCTCATCACTTTGTAAACAAGTGAGTCTTTTAGTTTGAAGATCGTCTAACGTATTATTTAGAAATTATTGCACCGTTCTGATCTCCTCTCCGCATTCCTGACTAGCCCTGATGAATTTCGTGATAGTCTCATGTTAAGCGATCTCAATCCATGGAAGGTTTGCTTTCCTAATATCCTCTAGCTGATATATTCATTCTAGGTAGTTAAAAGTATGCCCAGCAAGCTGAGTCGAGAGAAGGGTCAGCATCTACGCCCATTTCTTCTTAACATGCTAGCCAGCGTGCTAGCTCCCCCTGAGAAGCCGCCAGCGTTCAATGAGAAAGTGGAACTTGGAAGCGATTCCAGGTTTGCTTCTAAGTTTACTATAGAAAGCACGTTTCTTTCAGTAGTATTTCATCTATCAGTGGTGCAGGCGATATTTCTGGATTTTCGCTCTATTCATCTATTTTCGGCAATAACCTGATTGGTTGTAAACTGGGGTTCCCTAATGAAAATAATTCATGGACCAGGTTTGTCGTCACTAATATTTGTATACGATTTATTTAATAGGAGTCCATCGGATTCGCTACTTCTCCTTTTCGAATCTCTTGTCAATCCTGTTGCCGGTTGGATTCTCGCTGCTCTTTCATCTATCAAGTAAGTTCACAACAATTATTTCCATTCGTTCATTTAATATTCGGTTTGTGAGTTTATTTCATTTTTTGCAGGCAGATATGTAGTTCCACTATTGACTACGTAATAGTCTACTTTCTACGGAAGAGCCTTCTGCAATGCGGTCACGAGTCTACGATGTTGCATGTTGTTCATTTAATTCAGCAGTCCCTATTCTGCTCGGAAGGAACTACTACAACTCAACAGGTATGTTGTGCAAAATGTTTAAATCTATCGTTTGTTTAGGAAAAGTCTCTTCGCGAGGAGCTGGCCAAACGAAGGTTGTTGGAGCTTGTGCAGGACGGAGTAAGTTTATGTTTTATTGACTACTATTATTAGCCCTGCTTACAAATTTTACTCATTACAGGTTCCATCGCATGTCACTAGAATTTTGGGGCGTGGAAGTCTGCGTGATGCCATAATTCGGCTGGTCCGAATATTCCAATACCCGAGGCTCAATAAGCATCTCTCGTACCTACTCCTGGACACTTTGGTAAGGAAGTTTTTCCTCGAAGATGAGTTTTTGACTTAATGTATTGTATTGTAAGTAGTAATTTTATTAATAGATTGTATACTATAGTTTTTCTAGTCATTTGTTGTACATATTGTAAAATTAATAAATTATTGTTCTTTTAGTAATGTTTTATACTGTTCTAACTTTGCAGGGGGTTGTTTTAAGACTGGTTTTGAAATTCACTTATTCACTTTGTCACCCGGAAATGTTCTCGATCTCTGCTCAAGAGGATTTGCGACGTTGCATACAACTTCACGATTATTATATTGTCGCCGATGTTCGTTAGTTCAGGATGGGATCATCGTTGAAAGTGTGCTGAATGATTCCCATATCGTGTTCACTATTTCCCAGTTACAATTTTTCGACATCTGCATAATCTATTGAGCGTTTCGTTTTATTTCAATACAATACCAGATGAAATCGATACTTCTCTATATTTTATTAGTTATATCAGTAAGTCGTGTCGTTTCTTTAGTTGTTTAATAGAATAGCAATTGCACAAGTTTGTCAACTATTACTATTGATGGTAGTTCCTTTAAAAGTTTGCGTTAAGATCGTCCAATGTGGCTTGATATCAAAACTTATCAGAGAAGATCGCAGTGTTTCGAAAGAAGATTCGTTTGATGATGCAGAGTAAGCTCTTCATAGTAGAGTGTAAAGTAGGATGTCTGTTTATAATTAATACCATTGTTTTTCTTATATAATTGCAACTCCTAATTTTTGGAGGTGTGATGAACTGTATACCTGGAGACAGGTTCGGACTAGTTGTGAAGCATTTCGACTAGCATTTCATTTCCTAACGTTACAATATTTGATTGAAACTTGATAGATAGTACACTACCTTATAATTAGTTTTAAAAAGCGGCTAAATAAGCAAATTTGGTCTCGAGACCTCAGACCAGTACGAGACTATATCTGCTAGCAATTGGCTATAGCAGGATGAGCGATATTTCAGCGAAATTGGAGACGAGACATCCCATAAGCACGAGGCTGTGAACACGAACATCGCAGAAACATTTGTGAACAGGAGAACATTCCAATGTCCAAGAGTAAAGCCGCATTTACATACCGTAAGTGTTTAAAGGCACGGAACATTCAAAAATTGCCTTTCATTTTATTGTCTACTGTTGTTACTGGCATAAAGATCGAAATATTTTGAGCGAAGTTATGGCATTTTGAAAACACGACCGCCCTGCGATTAGGCTAAAACAGAGCTGGTTATCCTGCCCGGCTGAAATTTTGGAGACAGGCCGGGCCGGTCCGATCGGATATACATCTAATCCGGCCCGGCCGGATAACCAGCTCTTTGCTAAAACGGCGGCGGAGTCCTGTTCAAGATGTGACATTTCTATCATTATCCAGTTTTCGGGCACTTTTAGCTACATTATTACAGGAACCCACATTTATAGAACCAGCTTGATTCAGCCAGGGGTGGCAATTTCTCGGGCCGGTCATGGCCGACTTTTGCGCTGTAGGAACCAGCTAAACGCTAAGCGCAACTCAGTATTTAGTATTAACATTTGGACAACTACTACAGTTGATTAGTATTAACTGAGTTATGCTGTGTTCAGAAACAATAGTATCCCAGAAAGGGTTTCTTGCAACGTGTGGCCCCATATCTTGCCGGTCATCCCTTCCTATCTCAGCTTGGTTCGAAATTCAGCATACCCCAAAGCCTGTAGCGAGAATAAACATCGAGTCAACGGAGTTATTAATTAGAACATGAATCCTTCTTTAGGGTGACGATGTTAGTAATATTTCACCTGAAGACATAGACATCATTGCTGCCATGGGAGACGCACTTGCGGTTAGTTTGATTATATTAGGCAATGCCACAGATTAGGGTGGCCCTTCGGTACGGTTTTTGAAAAATAATGGTAAAATGGTACAACAGTAAATCAGATCTGGCAATTTACCTGTCAAACGATCACCGGTTACCGTTTTGTCGGTGAACTGTTCCCCGTACCGTACCGTATGCCCACCTTAGCCACGACCAGAGATGGTTATCGGGCCCGGCCGGGCCGTGCGGAATGTAGAAAACTATGCCGGCACGGGCCGGCCGGATAACCACATGTGGCCACGACTAGACTGTCTGTTCTTTGTCAATGTTGGGAACTTTGATATTTAGGCTAACCATGATCACCTCGGGCAGTTCTTTCAAAAGCGCGATAGAACATTTGAGCATTTTTTGCGCAATAAAGCTGCTCGAGACTACGTATCTGAATTGCATTACCCAACTTTATATATTTTTTATTTTCAGTCGGGCAGAGGTTTGTGGGAGGGAACCGATGTGGACTTTAGAGGAGCCGCCTTTCCCATTGGAGGAGACGCAAATATAGATGGATTAGTAACAATTCCAAGTGAGTAACCATAGTTTAAGGTCAGGGGTACAGGGCAATAGAATATAATAGAATGGTTTATTATTTCCGAGGACCTTAAAATAAGACAAAATCTACTTAATTGTTAAATTCTCAATTGGGTCGAGGCTCGGGAGGATGATATTTTACAATTTTGTGTTGACCGGCCTCTAGCCACATATAGTTTCAATCGGTCTTTTCTAAGACTAGCAGGATTTTTCTATCCATTTTTGGCGGTATTTATTAAACTTATTGAAGCTTTGGTAGGCAAACTAAACACTACAAAATAAACAAAGTCTTTTCTAAATGCTAAAGATGATTAAACAAACGTTCCTTTTTAGATATTTTGCTGGAGTTTAATGATAATCTTGACGGAGTATCTCATGGAATGGGGGAGCGTCATAAGCTGCCTGACTATCAGTACAATGTGGCCATGTCGGGTAGTGAGTCTGAAGATCTACCTGAGCAGGTTCGTTGTAGTAAGGGCATATTAGAGATGGGCTGCTCGGCTCATATGCGAACAAGTCGTGGCCGGTGACGAACCCATTTTGGCTCCGTACCGTTCCCATCTTTACTGCTTACATTAACTTGAATGACATTCTTAGAAGCCATGATCTTCAGCCTTCGAAGTTGTTTAGAAACTGGAAGCTCAGGAAGAATTGCCACCTGTATTAAGTTTAGGCTGTGGAGCTACTTCGCCGTATGAACGCGCACATAAGCTATAAACTACAGAAGAAATGGACACTGATCATTATAGCCACAGGAACTGAAGAGGTAAGACTGAACAACTAAAAACTATATTGAATTTAAAAAGGGACGTAGCTACCGACAGGGGTGGGTGAATCTGGACCAACCGGCCCATTCTTAAAACTCGGCGCGGGCCGGCCCGAGAAATACCCAACACTATCAGCAAGTACAATATGGCTAAATTATAAACCGGAGCTATAGAGTCGGTTTATGGATCGGTCGTCAGTGGCCGTAGAATAAAAACGCCCGGGTGGATGCCCGAGCGGTTGAGAATTGTTGCCCGGGCAGGCTAAAAATTGCCCGTGCACCCACCCGGGCGTTTATATATTACGGCCACAGGATCCTAATTGCTACTTCTTTGATTTTTTGAAACTGATGAAACCTGAGCAAATATTATGTTGTCTGTTTCAGTTCTGTAATAAATGTGACACTCCCCATTTGGCCTCCATCAGAAAAGCACTAGGAATACTGCGAAAGGGCATCAAAAAGGTATTTGCTTATAGTAAAGTAACTGTCTTTAGTAACATTTTATAATAGGCTTTGGTTGTTCTACTAGGCCCAGTACACGTATCCTCGTCTTACAAACAAACCATCAATCTTTTAAAGTAAGCTCTTTGCATAACTAATATACATATAATGATAATAAATAATAATGGCAATAAAAGAAACGAATTCTGGAGAATCTGTGAGGGTTTCTTGAAGCATCGGTTTCAGGAATTTGTGTTCACATTCACAAGCCGTTTTTCTACAAAATCAGAAGTGTTTAGCAGAAAAGAAAACAATTTTAAAAGTTTTGTCACCCAATATCAATCCCACACCAGCCGTCTACGGCGACTTTGTCGCCGTTTTGAAAATCTCTATATAAAACCTTGCAGAAACGTCTGTCTTCAAACCTACGGTTTGAGCGAGATTGTGTGGGCAAAAAGTTTCGCATCCGCATCTTACCACACAGTAGCGTTCAGGCCGTAGGTTTGAAGACGGACTGTATTTGAGAAGTATAAGAATCCCGAACAGAAACACAACAATTTTCTACTTCATAGGGTTTAGGAAGTTGTTCTTCTATTCCATGTGTTAGTTTAGTTACAGTAACCCTGTAAGTAAACTAACACAAGGAATAGAAGAACAACTTGCTAGGAGTCCTCTACACCACATCAATTATATAATTTGGTTAAGCTGCCTAACCAAGGGAGTTCCCCAAATACAAATAAGTTAGGATAACATATATTAAAATGGGACAGGGCTGAAATAACCCCTGTACGGAAAAACGCGCGTGAATAGTTAATACTACAAATTTAAATGTTGCCAGTATGTTTTCCAAAGGCTATACATTTCAGTAAGCATGTACATGTTGGGTTCAATCGTGGAAAGTCTCATTTTCAACATTTCGAAACTCTTATCTCTACTTTGGTAAAGTAGTTTCAAAGTAAACGAAAAATATTAAAGGGGTACCGCACTGGCATCACTTTTGTAAGTCAACTTTGGGTTTTGCAAATCAAACCCAAGCTTAATTTCCCTTGTTTGTTTAGCATTTATGATTAAACATAATTCTAAATCAGGAATTATACTTTTAGGCCGAGATGTCCCTGTCTAGAAACTGTGGAAAAAAGAACCTATTTGACGCTGATCAAGGAATGGCAGAGGGTATTTCTAAATGTGCAGGTCAGGCTCGAAACTTCGAAGGTACCAGAAGTCATTAATCTTATAGTCTAATTCAAAGGCAAAAAGGTCGTGTTAAAAACGTTAGGGCCAAATTCGCAACACCTTTCCCTTCAAAGTTAGCTCAGTACGCAATGTTATAATTACGCAGAGGACACTTTAGTCTTAAACAATACTATTTTAAACTGAATCAAATAATAAGCCGAAACTAAGCAATACATTTTGTTTAGAATGAGTTTAATCATCTGAACTACACAACATTTGGAGTGCTCGCCATTCCGTTGTTAACCATTCATTCAAGAAATCCAGAATCATTATTTGTGGATAACCGACCACTACTGAATAGGTGAGATAGAGTTTAAGAATCTGTTTTTTGATCTGGATTCTGAGTAAAGCTGTAAAATAAAGTGTAAATCTGAATGATTTGAAGATGCGAAGATGCGAAAATGCTCCGAAAGCTTTTTCTAGGAAATAATGCCTATAACGCCTTCAATCCTTGTGAAGCGGGCATATTTAAATAAAAACAAGTTAGCTGTAGTCAGGGCTGGCGAAAGTGGGGGTTGGCCCGGGCCGGCCCAACCCACCTCTGTCTGTAGTACATTAGAAAGATGTGATTTGTAACGGAGTACCTTCAGAAAAGGTCATTTATACGCAGCCAAATGGTTATGGAATCGTCTTATTTACGGACCAATGTACAATGTTTCCGAAACCATTCTCTCACAGGATACTTATTATTGTCCTTCTGTTGTAAGTTAAGTCTCTCTGACGAAAGTAGCCGGGCCCGCGGACTGACTCGAACCAATAGCGACCCGCATTTGAAACAAGTGTTTCTGAAAATATCTTAAAATGAACTTTTCTCGATAGATAGTTTTATCCAACCAAACAAAACGCTTTTATCTTTAAACTATGTAAGCTATCAAAAGTACCAAAAATCCTCAATTTTGTGGAAAAGCTGGCTTCTTCAGATAATTAGGGAAGCTAGTGTTCATATAGTCGGCGGACAAACGATATGCGAGTTAAAGGTCTAACTCACCAATTTGAAACGCGCGAAATAGTTATATTCACTAATATAAGTTAATTGTTCCAGAAAAAATAAGTTAGATATAGTTTTGTAGCTTGCATTATAGACAAGTCCGCGTTTTCGCTCGCCCTTGCTCCACCGGGCGCCAATAAAATTTGTAACTCGTACCGTATACCCTCGCATAAGCTTTGGCCGCCGATTATGTCATACATCATCCCATTCCAGGGTTGCCCATATTTCCGCACAGACCAAAATCTGGAGCACTGTTCGATTCAGACAGAACACGATTATGTCATGAGACACACCACAACACGGTCTCCGTTTAATGCCACGGCCGTGCCGCATCGGTAAGAAAAAGAGTTCTAAGTTTGTTCTTTAAACCATTTCCTATAGACTATAGTCATATAAAACCTAATATAAACCAGATCGGAGGTCATCTATTGGGACATTAAGCTCCACGACAAAGTAGATAGATTTTATGGGAGAACCTAAAAGAGAAGGAACAGGTCTGATCATCAGAGGAACGGAGTTTCTAGAATAGCTAGAAGAACTTTTTATAACTTCGCAGCTCACATCACGACAAACATCCGGGATACCACAAGGCAACAGTGCTTCACCTTTAATAGCCGATCTTACATTGTGTATGATGGAGT
>JAQGAV010002215.1:0-16670 GCA_034691345.1 Phasmarhabditis papillosa
CGAAACGCCTGCATACCGTATCGCGCCCCATGGCAACAATGGACAATCAACGCAAGCCGGCCTAAATCTCTTCAGTCTACATTATTGTGTCGATATATTGTGTCGTAAAGTACGTTACGTCTCGTAGTACGTACGTTACGTTTCGTATTATCATGTTCGGGTTATAGATCGGGTTTCATATTGTTGTCTATTTCTAACCATCTGTATATAAATCTCTAACTTTCTCTCTGGTTTTATCTTGTGTTGGGTATCTAGATCGGTAACTTGTGATCGAGCTCTTTGAGGCGAGCCATTCTACCCACTGAACCACCGGTGGCCTTAAGTTCGCGGACTAGATTAATTGGACCCTAAAAGCTAACCCAATAACTCTATTTCGCCGAATAACATGAGTGCTAAACAAGATTGAATTATTTTTTTAGGATAGTGAAATTTTTGTTGCCGATTCTGAATTACCCGACAACAGAACTTCGTTTAAGAAGATAGCAACCTACGTGGATATTTCTGTGGCTGCTTATCGGAATGCCACTAGTTCTTCTGGTGAGTTTCGGTTAATTTACAATATTGATCAGATTTCACTTCAGTAGAGAACACCAATCCTCTAAAATTATAGAACTGCAGTCATCCACTACAACAATGGATGTTATTTCTTTTATTACACAAGTTGTTAGAAGGCTTCGAATCGACCAACTTGCTGTTAATAGTGCAGGTATGATTGTAAGACGAAAAATAAAAGATAGGACATAACTCACAACACGAATGGTTCCTAGTGAAGAATAACTTCGGTTCGCCCCTAAGCTCAGGACGGAATTACCTTCTTATCCAAAGGCTAGTGGGGCTGTTTCAAGAATTATATTACTTTCAGTTTTAATTCGGCTCATCAGATGGGCCCAACCTTGATTTAATAATCATAAAAATTATTAATGTAATAATGTGCTAAAAGCAAATGTTTATGAGAAGTGGCTTCAACACAATGCTTACTTTAATTAAAATGTTTGAGTAACCGCGTAATCGCTCAAACCAAACAGTTTTGTCTCAAATTATACCCAATAGTTTGCCGAAAAGTCAAGTTAGCTCAGCTAAACAACAAAGTCTTTTAGAGTCCAGTGCAAATATCATTCCACAGTTGCTGAAAACGGGTTCGTTCGAGAAGAATGGCATTGTAGTTTGTCAGTTGAATTTTAAGGTAAAGTTCGTATCTGCATCTAAAGACTAACATTTCATAAGATTGAACTACCGTGATTTTATTACTGGGTACGGAAATTCTTACTGGTTTATAAAACTAGTTCAATTGACAAAAATTATATTGTTTCATTTAATTATTATAGATCAATGTTAAAGACTATGGGCGCGTGGCGCCAGTGTTAAGGCAACTCACATTCGACAACCGGTACATTCCGTTGCGGATAGTCTCGAAACAAGAAAATATGCATATATTTATGGTTAACGTAGAGAAACCTCATTGTGTAGATAGGTATTTAGCGAATTACTTCTAGTCATTGTTAAAATTTTGATTGTTTGTTAACTTATATATATTAATAAAGACTGTTTTCATCTTTTGAAGCTAGTGGAGTACTTATTTTGAATTTTATCTAGGTGAGAAAGTTGTAATTTTGCTTTTTTTTACCTTGCTAACGGGCTCTTTGTAACTTTTTTATACTAAACTGTTGATCGTGAAAATCAAACGCAGATGACTTGAAAGTTACTGAAAATGGAAGTTTACGGCTGTTGTGTACAGGAGCGTTTACGATAGTTTCTAACTTGTTTTAATGCATTTCGCAAAAATCGTTCCCACGTAGGTTGAAACGAGTTCAGCTCTTTTTTATAAGCTGAGCATTGTGGGCTGAGGAATGGGTATGCGAACATGAAGTAGTATTTACGAAACTTTTGAACAGTTGCATTATTTAGTAGTATGGGCTTGATTTGATTAGTTTTTCATTACTATCTTTGTTAACAAAATGCATTGTTCCAAAGTTTTAGTTGTTAAAGAAAGGTAAACACGTTGACAGTAGCAAATAACTACTGCCGCAGTATTTTGTGTGTTGTGTTATAAGAATGTAGTCAAACAAGCGAACTTTCATGGTTTGAAGTTTGATTCCTTGGTAAATAGACTGAAATCCGGTGTTTCTCACTAGTACCTGTACTTGTCTAGATGTTAAGTTGTAACTTTCGGCGGAGCTGCAAAGTGGTTTGGTTGATTCACCAGACATCTTACATCTAAATTTACTCAGATAAAATGCTAATCTTGCATAGTTTAGGATTGCTTATAAAGAATAGTTGCTATGTACATAGAGTTTATATTTATCGAGACTGGCAATTATTCAGCGCTTTTGTTTCTTTCTCTGCCTTAAAATTTTTGATGTCAGGTCCCGTTGCAATGGTTCTTGTCAGCTGTTTTTCCACAATATTGCTTGTATTTGCGAATATTATAAACTTGGTTGATCTTTCAGATCATGATTTGCAAAATTGTTCACACTATTCAAACCAAAACGTAGAAATATTTGATAACATTGCTCTCCATGAAATTTTCGTTCAAATATACTTCGGTATCAACTGCAGTCGTTTGTAATTAACATTAACTCTGATCAAGCACGATTTGTAACCTTTTATCAATCATTTTTCTAGAATTCTGAAAGCTTAATCGACAGATATTTCAATATTTACCAAATTCAGTGACAGAAATAATGCTCTTTCCAATAAAAATTATAATTTTAATAAACTTCCCAATGTAACTAACACAAACTACGCACTTGTCTTTTTATGATTTCTAGGCTCGTTTCCTATCGGCACCCCGTGCCCCCATTGCCTTCGTCGATTCATTGTTTGCCTTCGATCTTCTTTTCTCGCCACCAATCTAAATGCACAAAAGTCATGCCAGACAAGCAGCCGAACACTGCGGCAACGTGTTGAAACATTTCGTAATTTGATATTTGTAGTAAGTAGTTTAGATGAATTTGTTGCAATCACAACTGAAAACAAATTTTAACCTAATAAACTAGCTAAATTACAAACAAACTAGGCGTCATTAACAATATTTCATTGAAATGCTGTGGGATCTAACTTGAACACTGAATTTTTGGCCAAAACCATGCCTCCCCCAACTTAATTGAATGAGAGCTTAGTTTTTGTAGCAAATGATAAGCTATGATAAAGGGGCATTTGATGGTTGTAAATTCATATCTCTGAAATGCTTAACATTACTAATTGTTGAAGTTCTAGTCGCATAATTCGTTATGGAAACACTTGTAGTGATCTATTCCTTCACAGTTTGAAACGACATAGTTTTTTCTTGAATATTGTGCCTTTTATTGATAGTCTGTGTTAGTATCTAATCTTCGAAATGCTATATACATCGTGATTTTAGGCTTCCAAAAGCCTAAAAACCATAACTTTACATCAACACTAAAAAGTAGTTACATTCTCTTTCGAAAGAAACCCAAAGCAAACAGTTTCTCTCTTGTGGCCTTTTTATTGAAACGTAAGTTTGCTTTTTGGTTTTATCACAATCTTTAACACCAGGTCGAAGGAACGCAAATCACACACCGGCGTTAACATATCTTTAAGTTCAGCAACAAGTGGAATTTACCCTAGATACTTCATGAATAGAAAACTTATTTTTATTTTGCTTATAATTAAATTCATTCTATTCATGCTTTATAATTTTGTGATTTAAATTTCTTCTAGCTAAGAACCGGAACCACCAAAGTCTGAGCACAGTCAAGTATGTTCCATACAACTAACAGATGGGAATTTGACGGGCCGGGCCGGGGCCGAAAAATTGAGAAACGGGCCGGCCTTTTCCCAGTCCTTACTAACAGTGCACTCTTTATAATTCATTATACTTTTACATTATTGTTTATGCTTACGTGTCATGAGACACAGTTCATCTTCTGATTTCCCGTCAGTATCACTACTAAAATATTGTTTAGCGTTCACTCTCTTCATCCCAGTTTCGAACAAATTAAACAACTTTAAATACTTAAAAAAGGGGGGGGGGGCTACTATAAAAGTGACTTTATAATAAAACTAGCAGGAAATAAAATAGTTTTAAATACTTTTTTAAATAACTTTCAAGTTTGTTCTTTTTGCTTAATGTTGTTACCGCTTGTTATCTTTATTGGCCCATTTTACTGCATCGTAGAAATCTTCGCAACGTAGGCATTAAAGCATATAATGATATCATTATTTTGTCTTTTCTAAAGGAAAATGGTGTTATTCGCGATGAATCACTTGCCAACACGGATTTGGAAGGACGTGAGAACTTTAGCAAAACACTGAATCATATTATGTAAATCACCAGGAACTCAATTTTTCTGGCCGAAGTACCGGAAACTTTTTGTGAGGTAAGAGTCCTGGAATCTTCTGCGAAGCGGCCCCCCAACTAGCTGCTGCCGCAGGCCTACACTCCAGCTTACTAACCATCGGCACGGATCTTGTTCCTGTTATGACCCGATATGACTCTTTTGTGACTCAAAATGATAATTTGGAGCGTATGAATTTAACCATAACCAGCTGCACCTTTTGTTTTGAGAACTTTGCTTGGATAGCGGTGCATATGGTTAAAAAGTGAGCACTTCTGGTGCCGTTAGTACCCACTTTGAAGTTAAAAGTACATTTAATACTTGTGAACTTGAAGCATTTAGCTAGAAGCCGCTCACGTACATGATTGCCCCGTTATCACATACAGAATTCAGTGACTGCCCTAAACGGAAAATCGATTGCTCCTCTTGAACTGATTACAGCCAACCCCAAGTAGAGCAGCATGCATAACGGCATCATCTTTCATTTTAAGATTTTTTAATATTCTCGTTTGTTACATTTTATATTGTTATATAATAGAAGAAAATGATGATACTGATCAAAAATGAAACATTGTTATTCTTTATTTTGTCTTTCCACGTAGCATTTTCACTACGCCTAGCAAAATAATGTCTCAATCAATTCTGATTGGACTTGGTGTTATTGACTGTGGTTTTTTATGATGAACATGTTAAGAGTGTACTCAAAAAGTGGAAAGATCCCCACCAAACATATAAATATAGCTCTCAGTCAATAAAAAATGAAGTCAATCCATATTTAATAACTCTTTTACGTTATGACTAGGCCACAACTTTACGCATGGTAAACAATAAGAGACCATATTCAAGGCCACACATTCGGATGAGTAAATGCTTTTGTTTACAATATACACTTTTCCGGCATAGCCATTTTAAGAGTAGCCTCATTTTATGTTCATGATTCAAAGTCCTTAGTATTTATGTTGGTATACTAGAGTGAGTGTTATTTTTGCGATGATGCTACTAGTTTATAAGCTATAGTTTAATATTTTTAAGACATTAAATGAATTCAATAACTTATAGAATTCTTTTTTTTAGCTTAGGTTACGCCTATATCGTTTTTATCAAAGTCGAACCATAGTCATCAACTTCGCTAAAATCCGTGCCAACCACGACCGACCACCTTTTTAAGCTGACTATTTGTAACATAGGTTATTGCTTTTGAAATTTGTTGAACTTTTGATCCTGAACCATATTCCCAAATATATTCGATCATAAGATGACTAAAAGAAATTGAAAGAACAGCCCAATCGATTACGAAACCATATAGTATTTGCTTAATATTGGTATGTTTTTCGATTCAATAATGGTTCCTTGTAAGATGTTATCAATTATTAGGCTGGCCGTGGCAATAGTTCCGTTTAAGGGGAAATGGAATATTTGTATGAATGCAGTTTCGAAATTAATTCATTATTTTGAGTACTTCAAATAAATGTTCATTCAAAACATTGTTAAATACAAAAACTGATGTATTATTGTATACGAACATAACCTAGTTTGTAATATTGTCTTAAAATAACAACTATATTGTCTTAAAATAACAACTATACAATTTATTCCTTCATCTTCTCAAATGGAAAAAACGCGAGAGATTGGTCCGCCGACCATAACAAGTGACTACTTATTAATTTTAGAGGTACCACACTTAGTATAGGTTTACACGTTTTCAACTTTTGCAAGAGATATCCAGAATTCAGACTGAAGAATCATGAACAATTTGTGATTTTTCATGCAATTTCTGTGAGTGGGAGAGCTTAACTTAGACTAATAGGTTGCGAACAGTCTTTCAGTTCAGGGCAGGTCGTAGCAGGAAAGAACACCGAATTTGGAGGTTGTAATCAAATAGCAACGTCATATTTTATATTATCATTTTTTTGTGAACCCCCACTCTGTTTTTTCTTTTTATGAAGAATATTGCTCATCGCATACAGTACGTATGATTATATATTTTATGGTGTAAATGTTAGTTTCTGGAACGGTTTCATACAACTGAGAATATTTATAAATTTCCTGAAAACACTCGTTTCTTTAATTGTTTCGAAATATTTTCAAGTTTTTGGGAGATTTATTGATTTTCCCAGATTTTTTCTTGGCAACATATTTCTTGTTAACATTTGAATGCGACCGATGGCGGTTTTTCTTCAATATATATCTTCCCGTACGAACAATTACCCATTTCCGAGGGAAGATAAGACAATTCATGAAAATTATTACTGTTCCCTTTTTACATTCACATTGAGAACTATAAAAGACCATGGGAAGTTGAAATAAAACCAAACGTTAAACTGTATTTTGCATGCATTTTGTTTTGTGAATAGCATGTTTTCATTTTATTATAAACTATTATAGTAGGATTTTTTTATTTCAGAACGATCAGCCTCGAACGACCGACCTTTTTCTGGTTTACACCGGGTATGCGGTTGAACTAGATGCCCTATGAAAAGACGCAGATATCCCGTAAGAGCGGTAAACAAAACCGGCCGAAAGGTGAGTCCAGATAAGGGAAAACAGTTTTTAATAAAAAGTTGTATAGTCTTCTTTTGTATTAACATTTAGCATATCATATTTCATAATAAATAAAATACGTGCCCACAGAATCAGTTAAAATTTGAAGCAGTAGTGTCCCTGTAGCATACCTGTCGGTGCGGGACGAGTCGGGCCGACATTTTTAAGAATTGAGAAAGCCGGGGCCAGCCCGGGCCGGCCCGCTCTTTTTCTATTACGAAGATTCAATAATTTGCAAAACTAATGTCTTTGGCAGGGATCGAACCTTGACCTCTCGCGCCATATTTTCCTGCGGGCCGAGTCGGGCCTGGCTTAGAAAATTTGGTTGTGCGGGCCAGCTTGGGCGGGCCCGGGCTGGCCCGTAATAGGAATGCCCTGTAGACACTATTCTGCAGCACACTAACAAGTGTTAGGCTAGTATTTCGAAAATCATTGCAATTTCTTGCTTCTTACTTATACTTCTGCTACGAGCTATGAAAACCTTCTAAGGGCTCAGTTAGCTATTTCAGAAACACCATGGCATCAACAAAGAATGGCTGCCGTGCGGCCTTACTACACGATCCGAACTGCCGGCCCCATGTTGGTAGCACTGGGAGCTGTGATGTTCTCGCTGGGTATTGCAATGTATTTTGCTGTTGAAAATTGTGAGTGCCGAGAACAAATGTTGTAAGAATCATAAGTTTTTATTACAATATTTTTTGCATTTTCCTGTTTATTCAGTGATTTTCGACTAAAGTGTTTGATATAATATGAATCTCAAAAAATAACATGAAATATGCTTTCAGCTCTCGAATTGGAAATAGAATACACCCAATGTAAAGCATTAAACGGGACCTATGCTCATAACCTCCTTAGCCTTAATAGCAACAACTCGAGCATAAATGCTACAATGCCAATTCAATGCGAATTCAAGTTTGAATTGAACGAAAAGTGGGGAGCCGATGGCAAAGAGGTGAGCTTGCCAAATAAGACCGGTGTGATCATACTATTAAGCAACAAAACGGTGTTAGCGCTTTGAAAACGTGTATAATTGAGAATCGATTTGAATATAGAATATAGAAGAATATCTTTATTTTAGCATACAACATAAGATATCAATCGAAAACATTATAAAGATTTCGTTTGATTGATTTTTTTATGTGTTGGATGCATGGAAATTGTAGAAGCACTTGGCGATAGCACAAAAACCATTTTGGAAAACACTGAAAATACGCTACATTAGAAAGTGGGGTCTAATGAATCAATGTAGTTACAATAGAAATTAACACTTCTTTCCGTGTGGGTTTAGTAGCCAATTAGATGTTAAAAATCACTTCATTGCTTTCTATTAAAAGTTGCATAATTAACCGTTTGGATTTACATAAATTTTTCTTTAGGTGAGATTCTACTACAAATTGTCTGGTTTCTATCAGAATTTCCGTCTATATCTCTCATCGAGAGACGATTTACAGCTAAGTGGAAGTACGTTGTGTTTTGAGAACTAGTGAGAATTGTTTCGCTGAATGTGAACTTTTAGTAATGGCTGAATCAATTACTGACTATATGGGCATTTAGAATAGAATAGAATAGAATAGAATAATGTATTTGTTACCGAGACCGTTAAAACACAGAAAACAGAATCTGCGAGTTAAATGTTGACCAGATTAATCGTTAATTGTTATTAGCAGCTCAAAACTGTTTGTCCGTGAAACGTTCGCCAAAATTTTTTCGACAGATGAATCGTTTGCAGAGGTGTACTGTAGAATTTAGAAGTAGCGCGGAAATCGATAGAAAATATACAAGCAACCGATCTAATTGTGCGCTTGCATTATAATAAATAGACCTTTAAATTACATGAGATTTGATCGTAGACTATAATGAAATTATTATTTCAGAACTTGAGAGACAGAACATATCCGACTGTGAACCATACCAACAATACGGTCAAAACTCTACGTACCCTATCATTCCGTGTGGACTGATTGCAAATTCCCTATTCAATGGTAAGTCCCGAAAATTGGGATATTTTGTGGAGCAACGCACGCTTCTCGTTAGTTTTTGTCACGTATATTTTCATTTAGTTAGGCCAAAGTTATTCGCAATAGTCCATTTATAGTCACAAAGTCATATTTTCAGATACTTTTGCCATGTACCACCATACTGGTAACACTACGGTTCGCATACCCTTTACTGCCCGTGATCTTTTGGGCAAACTTGAAATCGAAAGAAAGTTCAAAAATCCTATACCATACTCGGCTAATCAGACCCAACTCTGTGAGGCGTTTGCGGTAAGCAACAACATTTTTTTTTTCAATTTGACTAAATTAGCAACGAGAGAGGAGGTTTTTCTCATGAAAAAATGTTCTGTAGTGTAAATACGATAAAGAAGTATATTTGTAGAAATTCAATGCCACTAGACCTAAAAGTTGGCAAAAAGAAATCTGTGAATTAGGATGGAATCCGGACGATGAAGAAATGCTAGAAGGTGATCTTGAGGAATTGCTTAAATTATTTGTAAAGACAATTAACTAAATATCCCTTTAAAACAATGAAAATCGTAGATATAATTTAAGCTTAAATTCCAGCGTATAGTCCAGGCTGTGGTAAATAGTGGTGTGTAAAATTGCGGTAATTCGATATTTCGGTGTCACTTGTATAGTCATTTTAACAAAATAGGTCATTTAACGGATCTGTCCCAACAGAAAAAGGTCTACAAGTATATATTAAAACGGAACACCAAATTATTGATTTCTTTTACCAATTGTCCTACAAAAACCCACTTTAGTTAATAATAAGGTACAAACTAACGGTAAGTAATATCAATCTTTAAAGGACTCAGTGATGAACAAAAAGAAGAGGAAATAATGGCTGTTGGGCAGGGTCTTCGCTTCATCGACTTTATGATTTGGATGAAACCAGCCGCGTTGCCTAGTTTTCGGAAAACTTATAGAAAACTAAATACACTTGTGAGTACTTACAAAATTGTTTACTTTCGCAGTGCTTGACAATGAAATTGGATCTAATAAGTTTTTGAATAGATATTCGTTTTTCAGGTCCCCCAATACAAAGATGGACTGAAAGATGGTACATACACTGTGGTTGTTAACTATAGTAAGTCAATTATAACATATTTTATCTATTCTTAATATGACGATGCAGCGAATGGTTAAATTTTTTTTTTTGAATCAAAGAGATTATAACTTAAATTCAATAACCATTCGATTCTTTCAGATTATCCGGTCGTCGACTACAAGATCAAAAAGTTTTTCGTTCTGACGTCCGAGTCATGGATGGGTCCCCGAAACCACTTCCTCCCGATCATTTATATGGTTACCGGATCATTCTGCCTTTTGCTGGGCGGTGTCTTCTTAGTTGGTTGCATATGTAAACGAATTCTAATACGACCAGTAGATAATGAGCCTCCTGCAATTAGGATGTGAACTAACTATACGATTTCGAATTCTCTGAATGAATGACGGAATGAATAATATTTATTTACCACAAAAATCACACGGTAAGACAATACAATGTTAAGAATACTCTCTTTTTCGTCTTGACTAGTTTAGGAATCATTATGATATAAATATTTCATAAATGACTAGTATGCAACATTTCAAAACTCAAAAAGATTAATTTAGTTGTATAGCAAACCCATTTTTACTAAACCTCGATTCTTGCTGCTGACTATGGTTTCATCCAAATGATGAAATCGATTCTAGCCCTTGCTGTTCAAATGCATTATATGTACCTATTTGTACCAATTTTCTTCTATTTTTTCTATGTTCACTATATTTAGACTTTTTTTTTAAAAATATTTTTAACATCATCTCCGGTTCAACCAATACGAGTATCATTATAACTGCGAAGTTTTTTGTCTTAATTGCCTTAATCTGTTGATTATTATTTGTTAAAACAATATTGTTTGTAATAAAACTTTGGTTCTTTTCATTAGTTTTGTTGGTAATGCTTGAAACTGCAAAAGTAGTTCATAGCCATCGGTTGAGTGTTCTATTATTCAGCGCAAATTGGAATAGTTGTGATTTATTGAAGTGCGGCAAACCAATGAGTATGTTGTAAATTAGAAAAGTTATTAATAAGTGATCGAATTAAAATAATTCAGTAAATTATTTCATAGTCGTTTTAATATGTTGAGTCAACTTGAAGCATCCTAAATTTTATGCTTTATCTGCTTTGTTAAAAAAAGAAAGAGTTTTGTTTTACAAAGAGTCGACATTGAATAATTTTCTTGTTTCTTCTTGTAGTTTGTCTGTTCGATATAAGTATCAGGTTGGTTCAGGGTTGGGAATTTCACGGGCCGGGGCCGAAAATTCAAAAAGTCGGCCCGCGGAGAGATAATTTTTATGAAAAAAGCGACTGATTTATGTGAAAATTTTGATAAATAGTATCCAAAAACTTCAATAGGTAAAGCGTGTTGCATTATTTATTGTTAATGCAAGAAAATAGCACTGAAAACTAATTTTTTGGAAGAATATCGGCTATATAATTCGAAATAGACTACCAGCCTTGGCTTGGTTGTGTTTCTCAAACTTAAATTATAGTGATTAACTCCATCATGTGAACTTTTGAGTTCACAATAACATCAAACCGGGAAAATCTAATAACCTGTGGTTTTCACGCCCATTTATTCAATCCATTTACGGCAGGTGGTCTTTAGACTTACAAATAGAGAATATTAGACTAAAACTGAATATCAATGAAAGCTTTTCCTACTACGAAGTTGTTTTGTTTAACGTATCTTTCACGTAGCACGAGTTTACCAATGTTTTGCCATAATATGAGCCGAAGGAATCCTAGGAAACGGGAACTCCACTGCATACCACCACCTGGTTGCAGGGGATTCTGTCTTTACTGGGATAGAAGCCTTAAGGTTCTAGCTTAAGTGGCGAGACCTCTTCTAACCACAGCATTCTTTTTAGCGTTAAGTTTTCATTGAAAATATCAACTTTTTTTGGCATAAATGTTTTTGGGACATTGTGAGCTGTACGGTTTTTAAGCTTAAAGCCAGGGAGCATTGCAGAAGAAACTTCACACTAGCAAATTCACCACTACCAATGCATAACATATCATAATTAATAATTATATCGGTTTACGCATTTCATAAGCTTAGATTAGTATTTGCATTTATTTAATTCACGATAACTAATTTTTTCATTATCTTTTTAATTGATCCTTCAAAGTACATTGAAACTATCCAAGTTTAAAAATACGTAAAATTAAAACGCTGACACATTAACTATGTATTGTACTTTGAAAAACTAATATATAAACATTTGCAAAACATATATTCATGTGTTATTTTGCTAAAAGTTAACATAGTATATAATTTTATATAGAAGACACACTTTTGCAAACTTATTAACTTTATTCATTCGAAATGTTTGTTATGACAACTTACCAGTAACTGATGTTATTATCATTAGTTCATATTCATTCCCGAGAGTAAGTCCTGTGTAACGACTACCTTCTAAACTTTCAAGGGCAAGAAGTGCACTTTGCTGTTTAGAAAATGAATATTGGATATAATATGATAATTTCAAACGACAGACGGACTTCAATGGACGTATGTAATGCTATTAAAGGACTTCGAAACCTTGAAGTCATTTAAGAGCTTAAAAATGCAGTCAAAATTCCCATTGTTTTGTTTCCACAATTTAGCTTATTGTGTCTGGATCAGATTTACAAAAGAAAACACAAAGAAAAATGAAAAACAAGAGGATAAATCGCTTTTGCCACTAGTGTTCTAACCACTGAGATACCAAGGATTCGGTCATGGTTGAGATGCTGAAAACTGAAAACCCCCGAACTCTTATTTCACACTTTTTCAAAAGGAGATGTATGTAAATAAAACTCATAGTCATACTGTCAGTCTTGACTTCGTGTTAACTTAGGTTTTGTAACTTAAATTTTGCTCTATTTCAGACCGTTTCTATATTTATCCTTTTCCGTATCCGTAAGAGTTACAGTTTTACAGTATGGTCTCAAAAGTTTTATAGAATAGTAAGCCTTTTGCAAAATCATCCTGCGATCTTTATTTTATCCACATACTAGTTTTACTATAGAACAGAGTTTCCATTTCCGGAATCACGGAAAACGTGACAAGAGAGGTTTGATTTAGCTCAAAAATAGCGAAATCACCTGCGGCACCTGATACACAACTAGATTATTCAGCACACTAATTGTTATGTTTTATTCTTTGTTTTCTCTTTTTCATTTACACTATATGTTTTTCTTATTCCTGCTCTTCAGATACATTGTTGGATGCACAACATTGCGTGATCCTCATTTTTTTCAGAATGCTTGCAAGATTTTGCAATTTTTAATTTCATTTTACATATGGAACAGTTTCACAATCTGTTAGCTATATGACACTGTTTTCTGATCCGATTGATTACGATGGGATTGTTGGAGCAGGGATTTTGGCTTTGGTAAGTACACTTGTCATTGTGTTGCAAAGGAATTCAGGATGTAACAACACTCATTCTGTGTAAAAATGGAACGGTTTGAAGAAGACCTACGACATAAACAATCTGAAACTTTCTGTCTTATAAACCAAACAATCTCTGGAATAGTGCTTAAAATCATTTTAGGTAGTGCTAGCTTCCTTCAAACTCAATAGTTTTCACTCTACAAAAACAGTAGATAGAGTTCTTGTAAACTAAAACTATTATTATCATCAAAACCAAATTTTTATTGTCTGGGACAGGAAAATGCATATAGAATTGAAAAACGAGTAAAATTATCATTTTTTCATATTTTGATTATACACATATTATATGGGCGCTTAGCGTTTTCGATGTCCTATGACCAAGGCTCGCCAGGAAGACCGTGGGGTTAAAGGAATTATTTGCTTCTGTTATTTAACTGAACGTTTACGAATATATAACCAGTTTCCACAAGTAGAACAACCATATTCATATAAAGCAATATGAATAAAAAATATCGTTTTTGAAGATATGTCTGTTGCTTTTTAAAAGATATTGACAAACTGTTTAGCATTAGTTGACAAATGTTATAATTCAGGTTGCCATTCTTGGCTTGACAGTCAACTTAACCGCAATTGTTCTACTTTTTCGAGTTCCTATTCTAAATAACTGCTTTGGTTACCTCAATGCGAGTCATCTGGTTGCAGATTGCGGTATACTCTTAGCCTGTTTAGCTTGGGCAGCACCAATGGCTATATTGTGAGTGTTCGAATCCTTGTCACAAACAATTTTATACAAAATTTATTTCAAACATCGTATGATCCATGATTATTATTCAATCATATTCTACAACCTACATACAAAAGTAAAACTGTCAATTTAGCTTCTATGTCGAAGCTACGGCCTAAAAATTAAGTGAGTATTTCCAAGCTCTTGGTTCACGGCAAGAAGTGAAGCAAGAGCTTGGAAAGAAAGCATCAACAATCAGATAGACATAATCTTGATAATTGAATTGGTTTGTTTAGGCAATCGGATGCAATTTCCGAAAGTTTCTTTGGTAAGAGAATCGGTCAGCTAGCCATGTTCTTCTGGTATGGAGCTCTCTATTCACATTTGGTCCTATCTCTCAATAGGTTTATTGCAATTCTACGACCAAAACAGTACACGTGAGTATTAAGTTGTTAGTTTTTCTTCAATTTATGACTGATATATACATCAATCAGTTTGTTCTCTGAATTTCTAACTCTCTATTTCAAAAAATTGGTGCGATTTAAAGGCGAAAAAGTTGAAATGGTAGATAAACATGCGTGTTAAGTACATGTTTGCTACCCTACGCAACGAACAAAATAAAACTTATGGTGTGTTTTTAACATCAAGTAGGCATTGTAAAACCAAATTTAGATCCATGTTTGACGATCGAAAGCAGAAGCTGGTTGTAATAATATGGTTTATAGCAACACTTCATGCAGTTGTATTTTCATTCGGTAGACCAAGAAAGCAATGCTTGTCCAATATTCACTTTCAGATGCTTGTAGCTTCTTCTTTTCACCAAAGACTCTTTTATGGGAATTCTCAAAATCAAGATGCGCATATTTGCTCAGTATGTTTGAAAAAAACAAACGGTTCTGCATAGATGGTTCAGTATGTTAAAAAAACAACCTTTTATTAAATTTTACCAGTCGGTATATGTGAAAAATCAACGCCATCATTGATCATTCTTCATTTACGAGGAATGCACTTAAACACTACTATAGCAAAGAATTTTTAAAAGTTATTCATATCTTCAAATTATTTTAACGTTCTATTATATACAAAAACTATTATATATTTGTTTAGGTGTTTGGTTCGATTTTGCCCATGGAATGACCCTATGCACAGTAGTTTTGTTTATTGACTGTATGTCAATATTTCAATTGAGAAAAGTTTGTTATTAGTCTGACAAAGCCCAATCCAACTGTTTTAGAAAGCTAAAAAACTAACGGTTTTTGCCGTCAAAGCTCGATTCAACAGAGATAGGAGATTTTTCTTACAGGTAAGTCATTTTCAAGATTTCATTCTTAATTATTCAATGATGCGACTTCTGAAAAGTCTGTATCAAGTCACTAGCGCCGTTTTTTAGGAACAAGAGGTGTTGAATAAAAGTGAATGTTAAACATTCACTGATCTTTCATTTCTCATTTTATATAGAACCGCTTCTCCCATGGCACTGGGGTGAAAACATGGCTTTACCAGCAGACATTAACATCGAGCACCTTAAACGGTCACAGAAAATTACTACCTTCCAGACCCTCACTAGCGAAGTGGTCTTGTGTTTGATGATGCTTAGCTTTCACTGGATTAGTAGACTGGCTGAAACAAAATGGGCCTCATTTTTTCTAATTACTTTTTTGTGGGAACTAGCACATTCAATGACTGGGTGAGCTATTTTTGAAAAGTGTTGTGGTTAACTTTTATAGTTCGTTTCAAACCCTAGACTACATTGCGACGGCCTCATACGATGTGCGGTGTTGCAAAATATTTGTCTTCAAATTCGCTGGAAAATGCCTTCCGTCTTTTCGGGCGAGAGAACTTTCAAAGGCAAAATTTACAACACTGCGCATTGTACGAGGCCGGCGCAATGTAGTATGGGTTTTGAAACAGACCATACTTATTCCGTACTTTTAGTGATTGCTTGGTTTCCAGGAACGTTACAGGATAATTATCCAAAGAGGATATATTTTAGGCTGATAATGTTCTACTTCAACCGAGAACTGCGAAGAGCGCTATGTTGCGCACTGTTAGGAAACAAGAACAACTCTGATGTAAATAAGAAGTCCGTTACCGTTGTTAGATTTTGAATCATTTTGCTATATTTTGAATAAAGTAAATTTGGATTACATTCTTAAAAAAGCTAATAGTCTCTACTCTACCGGATACCGGTCATTTTACCAGCGGTTACCGGCAACCTAGGCCGTGCACTGCAGGTATCCGCTGGTACGCAATTAGTATCTACTAGGTTAACTGCGGATATCATTATAATGACTATTGGGATAAAAACAAAGCAATAGAGCAGAGGTATTGAAATACCAAATATTAGCAAATTGCCCCAGAGAAACAACGAAAATACAATTTCGCACGTGTAACAATTGAGAAATCTAAATTTTTCAATCAACTCTCAATCAGTTGTTCTTATTCGTTTTTAAATTCTTAATAGGGATTCTTTTGTTGATTGATATAATAACATCCCCTAGGTTGAAGTTACAGGTTGAAGGTTGCAGCTGTATTAGGCAATCTTTGAGTTCACTCTGTGCTTATTGTTAGCTAAACCTACCTATAGTCGGCGGACTAATCGCTTGCAGCTAAAAGTCTAATAAATTCACGCCAGAGCTTATATTGGCTCTAATTGCTCTAATAAGCTCCAATAAATTTG
>JAQGAV010002216.1:0-16668 GCA_034691345.1 Phasmarhabditis papillosa
CCATCGACACGACATTTCCTGAACTAAGAGTGAGTGTCTCCTATTTTTGCTAAAAGGAGACATTCCAAATTTGAACACTTACTCTCCAAATGCAACTATTTATTCACGAGAAATCTTTCAGATCACCTTCATTACCGATGTGAATAGAGATCAACTACTGACCAACGTCTTTATTAAGAACATAATGCCTGATTTCATTGCCCAGAGTGAACAAACCCTGTCGCCCAAACAATACAGTCTGATTACTTATGATGAAAATGGTTAGTGACTATGCTGCACTAACCCAATTGATAATTATCATAAGAACTAGTCTTTCAGTAGTCCAGGAAAAAAACTGTTTATTCCGTATATCACATTACGGGTGTTCTTGTTATGCTTTCCATCTTTGGGGCAGCTAGAAGTCCGTTTTGCGGGAACCATAAGAGAACATTCAAGCATACATCCCACGGTTGCTCCATCTGGCTTGGGACCGGGGAGGGATTGTACCAACAACCTTTCCTCCTCACGGATTCATAGGCCGGCGTGCTACCAGCATGGCTACCACGCCCCTTTTTTTCCATTCCAGGAAAAGTTTCGAAAAGTTGAGTTGCATTCATTGTTGTATTATAGTGTGTAAAGATGTCTTTTGCGTTTATTTATGCTAAGCAGCGTATTTCGCAAAGGTTGCAGGGAAAATTGTTTCAAAAAGAAACAAAAACTTTAAACTTGGAACACGGCCATCTCACTTTTGACTTGCACTTAACCAACGATAATTGGCCATATATTTCAAATGTCTAGTGTTGAAGATAAAATTGTTGTGCACAAATCAACTTTACAAAAACAAAAGTAGAGTATTTTTCGATGTGTAAATAAATTATCGCTTTCTTTCTTATTTTTATATGTTTCTTCCAGTTTACACAAATCTAGTCAGTAGTGCTCATGCGGACGTCTTCATGGCCAAAGTGAATTCCTATTATGCAGTCTATACGAATACAACACCTCTGCAGACTAGATCCATGGATGCTCTAGTGAATGTAAGTTTAGAAATGAATAATCCAAATTTTGTTCTCTTCGGGTTTAGAACTCTAACCAGTTTAAGAGTTGTTTGGCGGTTCTCAGTTACAACATCTCGATCAAAATTTTACTAAAAACCATATCGTGAAAAGAGTTCGTGTTGATAAAAAGGTCTCCTGTAACTTCCACAATAGGCGTATATAGTCTGATTCAAGAGGAGTAATGGAGTGTTACTAGCGTATTGTTATGCAATTTTGCGTATATTTTCGTATTTCAAAAGCTTTCAGAGCCATTCCTTTTTTAACACTCCATTGTTACTTTCGGATTTTATTATATATACAATCTACATATAACTTCTCCTTTGTAGGCCTATTCTCTGAATATCGACCCTCCAAATATAATTTTCCTATTCACCGGACAGCAGGCGTCGAAGCAGACGCTTGCGCTCAACGCTGCTCTACAAAAGCAGATTGGAACTCAGGTGTGATGAAAGTGATAATAGAATGTGAATGCATTTAAAATATGGCAGACAGCTTACGTTGAGATCCGGGGAACAAGTGCACGGGCTTGCGTAAAAGCAGGGTCGCCATTCTAATACGCCTATCTGATGGAGATTTTTGGGCGAATATGTATTAAAAAAAATGGTTTTCTGTGGGGTACTATAGTCAGCGCCAAGAGTAATGATGGAGTGTAAAGAATTCAACGCTCGTCTGAGCCCCTTTTGCAAGCACCACGCCACCATCTGGCGGCTACTCTCCGTTCAATATTGTACTTTGCAGGAAAGGATGTTCAATTTGCCCGCAGGTGCGGTGTTAAAAATCCGAAAAATACGCAAGTACCACTCCATTATTACTCTCGGCGCGGACTATAAAACATTAATATATTAGAAGTTTAATGATGTTGCTTATGTAGGTGAATATGTTCTATACTCCATCTACCCCTAGCGCTCAACAACCAGGTGGTTCTTACAATTATTTGTTACCAACAGCTGCAAGACAATCAGGTGGCCGCATTATGTCAATGAATCAGTATAGTATATCTTCGGTGAGTAATAGATTTAAATAAGATCAATAGGAAATAACCTTAATGAGAGTAAATAGTTCAATACATCAGGGTTGGGTATTACCTGACTATGACTGATTGAATATAGTCACATTCTTAGATGTAAATGATCATATTCTTGTTCTTGGCTAAAAACGAAAAAAAACTTCAAAGGGTAGAGTCAGTCATTAAGCTATTCAGTAACTCAGGTGTACATTAATAGTTAGTTGCTCGTTATTTCCCAAAAACTGTGCCGTCGCTTAGTATGGTATGATGGTAGAGGCGGTGTTACATCAATTTTGCAATTTAGTAACACTACGTATAGTAACAAGTGTCCTAAACTAGTTTACAATGAGCAACTGACAATGATTTGCAGATGTCCGACATGTTAGCTTCAGCAATTAAGGAGAACGCACTAATTCACGACGATGGTATTAAGGTTTGTGGGGCAAAAACATGAAGTTTCATATAAACAAAGTGTAATTGATTGAGAGCTGGTTGGTTTTTTATTAAATTATATGATAAATATAGTCAGATATGCGTATTTCGTTATTTTTAACACTGCGCCTGCTTGCATTCTACGCGCGCGATATCAGCAGATTGCAAGACTGCTTTCGCTCTGCCTTACTTAGACAAAATATTGCAACAATCCTGCTTATTAACACGACCGTATTATTTTTGAATTTGACTATATCATGGAATGGATTAAGATACCTAACAAAACAGTGGAAAAAGGACAGACCCGTTTTGAAATTTTCGGAACTGCAGAGTTTGGAAAAACAACTACATTTCCATTCCTGCCTAATTGTATGTAAAAATGTGTATTGTTCAATCGGAGTTCTGGATTTCTGCTTGTCATTTTATTTTCCCTTCCAGGATTGTTCCAATGGCGGCAAGTTCAGTTTTTATGTTGAAGACGGATTCCAATCGGTTGTGATCACAGCCACCGGAGCCGGGGCTGGAGGACCAGCCAGAGTTATTGCCACTGATGCTGGAGGTTAGAATATAAAAATGAAGAAACCATAGTCCGCATCAAGGCTAAAAGTCTGTGTCTAATGCGCCTTTGAAGCAGAAATGGCGATTTCAGCAAATTTCGTTTTGTAAAAGGGGGGGGGGGGGGCTAAAGCTTATCAGAATTAATCAGCTCAATAAAGAACCAATTTGACAAGCGTGGTAGTTTTTTTTTTAAGCAAAAAATGCTGAAATGGACATTTTGAATCCTTGCGCTCCCTTTTTTCTTTCGAATTTGACTAAATTATATAATTCCGGTCGTGCTTGTCATATCAGTAAAATTAAATTTATCGATTACCAGTTTACTTTACTCAAAGATAAGGCCAAATGTTTCGGTCGGTTAAGGTTTTGCCTTGCAGGTAACATCGTTCCACTTTCTTCAAGCAAACTCTTCACTGATCCAAGTTCGGCAGTATTCTCCATTGGTAAGTATTAGTAGAAAAACACTGTTTCAGCAAAAAAATAATAATTTGTTTATTGCAAAAACGTGAACCCACGAGAGCCAGCCTAGGAGTCTGAACCGGTATTCATAGTCGTTTATCACACGGGATAAAATAACAAACTGGCTAACTAGAGTTGTGATCCGTATCGCACGTGTTAATTTGTCACTTGTGATATGTCTATGAATACGGGTCCTGGCGCTCTAATTGCTGAGCTAACCGGGCGATGATAATCTATAATTCATTTATTTTCAGATAGCAGCAAAATCATTAGCAGAGGTGGTCAATGGACTGTTACTATTACAACTGATACTGGCTCTTGCTTCTGTCAGGTGACTAAATAAACAGTTCGTAACATTTTATGGTCAAACTATGGTAATATCTTTTCTTCCAAATTTTTCTCTCCTTACCTACATACAAAAAGGAATATGCTTTCCAAAATAAAACGATAGAGACATTTCAAACGATGTTTCTTTTAGGTTAGAGCAATTACTCCGCTCTACGTTATTCCCGGATTCACATCTGACTTGAATTCTGACTTTGTTAAGACTATGCCGTTTGCTTATATGGGTGTGTTTTTTGTTATTCAAGTTTTTTTTTTCAAATTTCAAGTTTTTCAAATTTTTCAAGTTTCAAGTTTAACATCTCTAATACTGCATAAACACAATGTGTTGGTACTAAATACATCTAAATAGTTTAACTTAATCACTTATGAAGTCCAGCCTGACTACTGTAATGAGACCTGAACACTCGGTTAATTTTACTGTCAATAAATGTAAGAAAAATATGTTAGGCCTTGAATCAGTATTGTTCACGGCCAGGGCCGGCCCGGTGTCAAAATCTGTGTTGAATAACATGCTACTTTTCAGGTTCCAAGAAAAATAATTATGTGGTTTTCCGTGTGAAGAATGCTGTTATCCCAGTGTATCTAAACAAGCTTATAATCTCCAGTTCTGACTTCCAGTCTCCCTGGGCTAATCCATCGGTGTTAAGCACTCTCAATATCCAATCAAGAGATCCAACAAACTGTGCATTTTCTTTCATTACTGATCAGTTTGCGGTGAGTGGAGGTAGTAGAGCAGAATCAGAATGTATCACTGGATACACGTTTCCAACGTGTAGAATTACAGCAGTTGCAATGTCAAAATTAGGATACACGACAAAACTACTTTTGCTACCCATAATTTCAATAAAAGTCTGCCAGAAATTTCAACGACTAAGACTGGAAGCTTAATACATGTTATAGTTTTGGAATCATCTTTGCAACCATGGCTATACTGTATAGTCTATACAGTTAAAAATATAAAAGAGCTGAACTTTGGTGAATCTAGCTGGGTATAAGTTACTACGCCATAGAGTGCATACAAAAGTGTATTCAGTGTATGAGTTATTATTCCTTCTCTAGTACTTTTCACTTTTCTATTTACATTGTCGGCCTTTTTCAGATGTCTACATCACAGTTCCAGAAGTTTGTCGTTTTCGGTAGTGACAAGAATAACACTTTCACCTTCCAGCGAACATTCTTCTACAATATGAAGTCAGGTAACAAGATAATTTTCACTATTACCTACTAAGGTCAAAAGTCTTTAAATACAAAAAAAAATTGGAAATCGGCTGGGCTTTCCACCAAATATACTTTTTTTGTAACATCGCTTTTCTGGCCCACCCTACGCCCGTCAAGGAAATTTCCAGCTGTTTATAGTTAGCCATAGAATTGAATAGAATAGAATAGAATATAATGTATAATTTATTGTTTTCCGAGACAATTAATTAAAACACAAGGAAAAAGTCAACAAGTTAAATCTTATTGGACTGGTCTCGGCAGTTTAGGGGCATAGCCAATCACCTCTTTTTTGGGGAAATCAAAAAAAAGAAAAATGGCAAAATGTATCAATTTAATAATCTGTGAAAATGTGCCAACGAATAAGTCAAATAACATCTTGAACTAATATTTTTGAACCTTTGCTATGTTTTTGAAGGGCAGCGTTCTACCTTTGTATGTTTTTTTTCAGATGCCACTCAAACCTGTCAATTCGGCACCCGTAATACTTATGGTGAATGTATCTGCGATGGTTCACATACAGGAGACTATTGTGCAACTAGAATATGCCAGAATGGAGGTTTGTTGGATATGCGGGACTGATGTTTTTGATATACTCAAACTATTTCGGGTTTTTTTTTTACTTTGAAGTGTTGTTCGAGAGCAATTCCTAAATTCCTTGCACGGTTATAGTAAGATCCGAGAGTAATAATGGAGTGTTAAGAAAGAATCTCGCCGAAAATGGCTCCGAAAGCTTCAGACATTCGAAATATACGCAAAATAGCATAAAAATACGCAAGTAACACTCCATTTTTCCTCTTGAATCTGACTCTATTTGTTTTATTAGTTTGCTTAATCAGTATTGTTTGTAGCGGCAATACTAGATCAAAATAAACATTCTTTTGATGAACATGTTCGCAGTCTACAGATTTTCGATTTGTTCTCATATAGCATAACTTCCCAGTTTACTGATCTGGAGACATAGAACTTAATGCATACGTTGGTTTACAGGTACCGCCTCTTCATCAATTTGTGTCTGCCCTAGTGGATACTACGGAGACTTCTGTGAAGATTGTGAGTTCGAAATTTCCAAAATTTATTAGGAGTTTACAAAATCAATGTTTTTTTTAACAAAACCTATAAAATTTGTAGCTACACGATTTCAAATTTGATACATTACTTTCTTCAGATATTTCCGATGAAGGACTCGTCATTGGTGAGTAACTTGAGTAACTTCGTGGGTTTGATTCAGAATTAGGATCAGTGTTGGAAATTTTTATTATTTTAAACTTGCTTCACTTTTCCGTGCACTCTCTGGTCCACCGGATACCTGCAGTTTTACCAGCGGATACGTGTAACGCTTGCATGTATTTGCAGGTATCCACTGGGAAGATGCAGGTATCTAGCGGATACCTGCAGCTACCAGCGGTATTTGCAGGTATCCGGCGGTAAGGCTCGTATCCGGTGGTATATGCAGGTATCCGATGGACCAGAGCTAGCTTTTTCTTATAGAAAGAAGTGCGAAGTTTGATTTTATAAAATTTCAGAATCAACTCCTGCTCCTCCAGTTACAGCAGCTCCGGTAACCGTACAAAGCAGCGCAGCCCCTCCAGCTCAGACTTGTAAGTTTTGTATTTCGGAAGCTTCAATCCTTCTGATTCTTGACAATTTTTTGTCCGGAAAAACCGGGTCTCAAAAGAAAACTGGTATTTTTTAAATCGTATCGAAACCCAACCCTAGTTACTATACATTCTCGTCAATATGGTGTAAGAATATACAAAAAAATAGTGTTCACACCGTTTTGTAGTCGGAAACATTTGTTTTGGTTTTTAGTAACCTCGGATGGTGTTCGATAATCCGATTAGACAATGATCAGAACTCATCGTGACATCCCATAATATCCCTGAATCCACAAACGTTGCACTCAATCCTTTATATTAACCATTATCCACACAATTCTAACCAAATAAAGATTTTTGTTTCATAAGACTAAGTGTGTACTAAAACATGATTCTTTTATCTGCAGAACCGCCTGGAATCGCCGCTGAACCTATGCAATATTTCGCCAGCTTCTCAAAACTTCTGTGATAATTTTAATACATATTCTGTCTTTTATGGTTTTTAATTAATAGTTTAAATAAAGATTTCTATCCCGTGAGTGCAAAGCTTGTTCATTTGGGGATACCTGTAGATAATAACACATATACTTATGGTCTCTATAACTTACGATTCGTAACAAAGCAATTCGATTTAAACTCTTCCTAGTTTTACAAAGAGGAAGACGATTAAAAAGAGTAAGTGAACCCAAAACATGAGCGGGTTCCAAAGAACATGACCTATTAGTAAGAAACCCGTTTTAGCATCGGCACCTCCGATGACAGCAGCTCCGGCAACGATCCTGACTACTCTACCCTTACCTGCTAGCACAGCGGGTCCTACAACGGATGTCATTTCGACAACTGCAGCCGCTCTAACTTCACCAATTGTCTCAACCGCTGCACCAACAAATGCTCCTGCGACCTCGGGATCAAGCCCACCTGTTACTCCCGCTGCTTCTACAATAACACAATTTCCTTCAAGTGCGAATCCTACTTCGACGAATGTTGCAATAACTAGCACATCGAGTCAGAATACGGCGGGTGTTCAAACTAGTACAGGTTTGTTGCCAACTAGACCTATGTGTTATTTTTTGAGTAAATTTTCGTTTTTGAACTTTTCACATGAACGAACCTGACTATTAAGGGCTAAATTTTCGTTTTTGAACTTTTCACATGAACGAACCCGACTATTCAGTGGCCCGATACAAAGGAAGCATAATTGATTGAACAAATTATCATTAGCAAACAAAAACACAAACTAACTTACTCTGTAAAAATAGATTTCAAAAATCACAAGCTGTGCCTTTAACACTCATCACTTTTACTCCAGCTGCCGGAACGACTTCTGCTGCCCCCACCTCGACAATTATAGCTACCACGCCTTTGATCCCAACATCCACAGGTTTGCTACAAGATTGCTTTTCTAACCAATTTTTGCTATTATTTTGGCTTTGTTGACTGTTTAAAGTGTTTAAAAGTGTTTATTTTCCTATTTCACTAGTGTCACAATAATAGTAGATATCTTCGAGGCTGGGCTTCGGTCATTCATTCTGAAATCTTCCGATCAAAGGCGGCTCCTTTCTAACCTTCAGTCTTCGGGGGAACGAAACTTACTTTTTTTACTGTTTTAAGGTTTCTCTTCATGCTTTAAGACAAGCAATTTGAACCGTTCTAAACTGTTTGCAATATATTTGGCTTGTTTCTAAAACAACTCAACCCGAACAATCAAGTTCTTTTTTTCAGGAGCAATAACTTCCCCAGTAGTAACATCTGCTGCTGCAACTTCAACTGTCGCACCGACTAGCACAGCAAATCCTACAACTACAGTAATCCAGACCAGTGTGGTGGCAGGAACCACAACCAAAGGGCCTTGTGACCCACTGTGGACGACCTATTTGGTCAACAACTTTATAGATATAACTGGAATGTCGTCAAATGCTGTCAATGGTGTATGTTTAAAATATATCGTAATTAATAGGGTCGGGATTTATGCGGGCCGTCGGGCTGGGCAAGCTGAGTCTGAGCAGATTTGGATAAAACAGCTTATGCGCGTTCAGAAATTTTGGCATCAGACCAACACTTTTCCAAATTGGAATTCCTTACAGTATGTCATAAACAAAACACCCCAAATACATCTTTTAAATTGAACGTTCGCTCGAGTTCTCCTCCTTTTTTTGCGAAGGATCTGTCCAATTATTATAAAACATAACTAAAAAAGTGGTAAAAAATAAAGAAATTTCAACTCAATAGTATAGTATAAATCCTAATTTAAAATATAAATCGTACAGAGTACGCGTTTCAGTTTAACAACTTGGTCACTCAGCTTGCTACAAACCTGGGCGTTGATTCAAAGAAGTCCTACACGAGGTTCATCATCTCAGGTACATAGCCGTAAATATATAGGCAGACACAAATATAATGACCGGACAGATGCCTGGTGTAAACTAACATTTCGGAATAATGACAAACTTTGGACTATGTTTGCAAAGAGCTGTTAAACCGGCCGGCCCGGCCGGGCGGGGCCGGGCTGTCAGCCGCCTGTAGTCAATACGGTAAATGATAAACCTTTACTATGGAGCGAGAGGTCGCGGGTTCGCATCCACGTCGAACCATTGTTTCGTTATTTTTCAATGAGTTCCTTGTGCTGAGAAATGCCTTTTTTTAAATAACCAAAATATGCTTATTAATTCCTGAAATACCAGGATCTTGTAGAGAAATCCTTGAAAACCGGCCAAACCCAGGCCCCGCCCGGCTTTTCCGGCCCGGCTCGGCCCGGCCCAGGTGCAAAAAAGTAGTCCTGGCAGGGCTGGTTTAACCGCTCTGCGTTTTCCTAACTTTTCACATTTAACTACAGTAATATCTTTCTAACAAATAACGACAATCTTACCTCATATTCTTCTAACTTCCAGGTGCTGCCAGTATGCTAGCTACAACTGAAGATTGTCTCACAATGTCTTGTATTAAACAGGAACTAGCTTCATTGACGCAATATGAAGACTATCCAACAACTGATCCACTTCAAATGGGAAAGTTAGTTGGCCGATTATTTCACATCCCAATAAAGCAAACTGGATCAACTAAAAGCATTTATTTTTCATTTTCAAGACTGAAAAGCATCCATCTATTTAGAAAATAGCTGAATTCCTTACCCAAATATGGTTTTCAGTAAATCTTTATCAGGCCAGGAAAGACCAAATTTCCAAATCATGAAGAAAATTCCACTATTCTTCATGTTTTCCATTATATCTTTTCCATTTTGAATAGCTTTTCAAGCTGATTAATGAAAACTATTAAAAATCTAAAAATAATTTGAGGATACCGTTCTCATAAAATGGGATCTATCAGTGTTGTAAATGCTTCATATCTATTTCTTTCTTGGTCCTAATTGAAGCATTACAGGGTTATTCAACAAACAATCGACAATGGGGAAGACGCAGTAAAAGATATTGAAAATCCTGGATTTGCGCTTATTATGCTGAATAATGTGTGAGTTATGTGGATTAACGTGTTTTATATTGGTCCGGTTTCTTTCTTTATGTCTATCTGATTGTTGATGCTTTCTTTCCAATTTCTTGGTTCACTTCTTGCCGTTTGCATCCAACTTTTTTTCTATAACAACAGTTGCTAACATACGTATAAAAACATAAAAACGAGTATTCCACTAATCATACTAAGATTATAGATCAGCTGATGACATAAAAACTCCTATTCGGAAGCTACAACAGATGGTGAGTTCAGTTGTCGGTTTTACAATATATGTTAAAGACTATATCGCAAATAGATAAGAATAACAACAAAATTTGGAGTAGACCGTGCCTTTTAAAGTATACCGACCAGGGCTGGTAAATTCATGAAATCGACCTTCATAGAGAAAACAGATCTCGCCAAAACCGTCAAAGACTACACCGTTTTGAGGTTTTCATGTCAAAATTGTTCTTTGTTCGTCAGTTATCTTTCCTCAGAGTCCCCGTAGAGCAGCAGTTTTCAAAACTCTGCTAATGTTTCATTCTTTATGTCTTGTTAGAAAAAGATCTGAAAACACTTTTACTGCACCGATACCAACCGCAAGAAGTGATGTGAACCGGTGCCGATAATATGGTTCACATTCCTGATATCGACCTTGAACTTCCCATTTCCTTTTTGAATACGCCTGTGAAGACAGAACGGACTATAGTCGTCGGACTAATCACTTGCCAGGGGTTACGGTACCAACTACAAAGTTGTTAGAGTCTAGTGAAGCAATGGAAGCAATCTATGCTCTAATTTGAATTTATTAGACCTTTAGCTGCTAGCGATTGGTCCGCCGACTATAATAGAATTCCCCTTTATTGCAGGGCTACATTGTCTATGGTATTGACGGTACTGCTGGTCTGAATGCTAATGTACTTAACCAATTGAATGACGCGCTAGGAACAGAGAATGTGAACCCATTTTATGCGGCAGACATGACTGCGACGTGGATTATGAATAAAATGCAAGCTGCTAAATGCAATGGGTAGGCCGAGTTCTGAAGAAATAAGAAATATTGTAAGAGTTAACGAGAGTTTTTACTATAGTCTATAACAAAGAGAAGACTGCAGTGCGCGGTTTTGTGAAAGGTTTGTAAAATCGATAGTTCTGTGGCAAAATTAAACTTCTATGATATGATTTATATAGAAAAATATTATTGTACTAGTTTTATTTTGTATCAAGTCCAGAAAAAGACAAATACGCAATTTCGGAAGTCTGTGTATACCACCGCGCACTGTGGTCTTTTGCTTGTTATAGACTATACATAGTTTCCGACTTCAGCATTATTGTACGACATAGTAATGCAGAATTTATGTTCGGAGTTATACTAAATTATGAAATTAACGTTTTCTGTGGGTAGATATTCAAGCAAAATGTGCATCTATAATTGTTTGAAGTACAGCTAGTACAGCTGACCATTTGGAACTCGACCACTTTTTCGAGCCGGGCCTAGTCTCCCTAAACTAAGTCTTGGCTCGGGATGGCACCTGAAGTTCCCACTCCTGGGGTTCGACGAGCAAGTCCTATCAGCACGAATTGAAACTCTGTACTATTAGTAGCAGAAATAAATGATACTAGTAACGAATAAGCACGTTTTGTAAATAAAGCGAGGAAATTTCGAGACTCTGCTGTTCGTCGTCGAGCCAATCAACAAACCATTCATAATGAGGCTGGTTATTTAGTCCTGAAAGTGGAATCAACTTTTTTTCAAAAATAACCAAACTTTGCTTATTAATTCCTGAAATATCAGTATCTTGCAGAAAAATCCTTCAAAACAGGTATACCTCGTCCCGATCGGGCCAGGTACAAAACAGTAGGCTGGGACGGGCCGGTTTAACAGCTCTAGTGGAAAGTTGTTATTCGTTACTAGCACCAAATAAATACTTCTTCGTATAGGCCACCGACGCTCTTTGAAGTTTTGAAGGGAGATTGGGAAGACAGCACAGAAGCCAACTATGATCAATAAGAAAGAAGACCTTACTAAATTAAAAACAACTATGTACATATGATTATCAAACTAATAAACCATTCATAACTAGTAATTAAAAATATGTGAGCGAAGCCTCACAGGTGTGAACATTGAACGCACCAACCAGAGATATTCGGCCAGTATATTGTCTAGTCGGCAGAGGTATTTCCGATGACACCATTCGGCAACTTAGTCTTCGTTTATCCTTTTAACGTATAGTCCATAATAAAAAGAAGATCGCAGTGAGCGGTGTTGTTTATGGTTTCAAAAATTGTGGATGCCTATGTATACCACCGCGCTATGGGGTCTTTTGTTTGTTATATACCATATGTTGTATCATTTCAACACATATCTGCCGATCTACCTGGAAAGCTAGTCGAAAAGTTACATTATAGCGACCTGTCAAAAGGGGCAACGTGATAAATTCAATGATTGATGGTTAATGAGGAGCTATATTTTAAAAAAACGCTTTTTGGTATGAAAAGTGTTGTTTTAAGTGATATTTCACCGCCGCCCGTAGAAAAACAGCCGGAAGAAATATAATGATTATAAAACTGGATATACAGCAGTTGTGAAGGGTATATAGAATAGAATAGAATATGTATTGTTTGAACGCTAGATCATTTATCTTATTTATTATTGATAGTACGCTTTCTTGATCGTAGTGTTTTGGAGGAACCGTTGTTTCACCCTTAACAGAACTTCGACGGAAAAACAAATATCTAAATTATTCGAATTAGAATGTATTCGACTAGCAATTACAAGTTATATACGCGAAATTTATAGCGAAAAACACTAATTTTCTAGAGGAAAGTCTGTTTTAGAAGAAAAGAGAGATGAGATTATATTATTTTCTAATTGGGGAAAACTTTTAATGAGAATTTTGTTTCTACCAATCCATGTTTCCAGTTTGTTCTCAAATTTATGTGGCTAACTTTCTGTAATTACGTAATTAGGTATTATGTTCCAGGATCTGTACACCTATAATCTATGAAATTTATAAATTTTTAAGTTTCCCATCAATAGTAGATCAATATATAGTGCCTACCAAAACGTAGTCGACCGTATTATAGTCGACCATATACATATAGTTGACCGACGGAAGTCATGCTATTAAAGGACTTCTAAACCTCGTAGTGCTTTAAGAGTTTAAAAATGCAGTAAAATTCCCAACTCATTTTGGAATTAGAAAAACAAGAACATAAATCGCCTTTTAAAATTTTGGCTTTTGCACGTATTTCCGGGAACGGTGATTAATTCTATCACAGTAATTATACGGTCAAACATGAAGACCGGCTGTCGACTGTAGGAGGTTTTCGAATTCATGTTCGTTATCTTCACAGGGATGAATTCTAACTCCTAAACGTTCTTTCTGGTTATTTCCTAATGTGACTAATAAAGCAGACAATGCTTGCAATTAGTTTTGTATTGGACGATTGCATCATACGTAGACCATAATTAGAAGTAACGATCCTATACAAAAACAATACAAGCCGACTGGAAAGCATGAAATCTTTAGTCTCGTCTAGATAGCTCTTGAAACAGCGTTATATTTATTTAAATTAACTTATTTTTAATTTTGATTACATTTCACATTCTATTATTATTGTAATATTAGTATTTATTGTGGATTGGATCTATAAAACCAACGATTTACAAGAATCGTTCTTAACTTGAAGTAAGAAATGTTATTGTTTCCAAGTTCTATTGGTAATCTAAACACTTTACTGACTTTATTAGTTGAAATCCATAAAATCTAGCTATTTTACCGGTTCAATAGTTCCAAGCTTCAGTATTTATCGACCTAAATTACTTTGTAGCGTGGTTACAACGATCTCATATTTATTTTTCGACAAAGTATATATAATTTTTCTTCTAGACTATATCCTACAAAATTATAAAAATAGTTATGGTATTAACTATTCTTCTATTGTACATACATTATTCATTCATATCAGCCTGCATGATGACCGTACCCACAGAAGAAACCACGGTCCTGCCAATGGTATATACGTAGAAATTTTCGAATTATAACAAATTTAGTTCCTTACAGTAAGGAAGGTCCTTACTAAACCCACTGTGGTAAATACAGCCGCGGTGGTGCAAAATATTCCTCTATTGTTTTGCGGAAGAAACGGAAAGTCAAGTTAAAGATAACTAGAAGGAAGTTATTGCACAGTCTTGGCCAAACTAATCATTTGGGTCTTTCCACCCGATAATAGTCATGTATCTCATGATCATTATCTCATGTGGACTTTAAATTTGTGAACAGAAAAACAAAGAATACCTACATACATTGGTCTATATTTTCCTGTTCTTTCGAGAAACTTTTGAATATCCTTGCATGATCTTTGAAATTGTCCAATTCTTAATTTTAAAATTCAACAATTAGTTAGCCTAAAGTAAAAGAATAGTTTCTAACTCAATTTAGTAGAAATAGTGAACTAGTTTAGAGTTCAACCTCTGGAATGGATACAAGTGCCGCAGTATCAGTGACTACTACAATTAAGGCCACTCTACCGGAACCTGCCAATCGTAAGTTCATACATAAACAAATGAGTACGATCCGAGATGCCAAGTTATCTTCTAATTTGACTGTAAAGATCAACATCTTGTTTTCAAAACCGTCATATTGTATTCCATCAGTTAAGTGGTTTTTAAAACAAACTAAACGACTCCGAGATTATAACGATTAAAAAGAGGAGCTCTATAAACTTCATAAAGTAAGACCTGCTGTTTCAGCTTGTGAATCCTGCACCGCCTCCCAAATAGTGTTTCAGAAGAAAACAATGGAATATGACATGGACGCTATGTATATGTGAGCATTATATTATAATAATTACTTTTCGAAAGGGTGTAAAACGTACCGAAAGCCTGGCGCCCTTGTTATATCAGTCCTTTACTATGACTTGTTATAACATTTAAGTGACCCCAAAGTTATTCAAAATACTCGAATTGTTTGAAAATGACGAATAAAGTGTTGCGGGTTACGGGATTTCGTTCCAAAACGGGAATCTATTTTTAGCGTTACGAATACAGGGTATCGGAATTTTATCTTACAATTTCGGAAGAACTTGTCCCTGAGATACAAAGAAACAAAATAAATAGTTTTAGATTTTCCGATTCTGGCATTGAAAATTTGTATACGTAAGCAAACGTTACTCATTTTATATTTAAATTACAGAGAAAATATTGATGAAGTAACCGGCTGCTCCAGAATTGTTGTCATATGTCAGGTTGATAAAACGGGACTCATCGCGTTTATGCAGGTATGACCTACATAGGGTATTTTGAGCATCTGAAGCTAACACTAAGCCTTGAATCGCGGAATGGCAATGTTAGTATTTACGCTGACAAATTGGTTTTGTAAGGTCCATCCAAATAATCGACATTGCTTTTCGTTCTGAGACCTAAATGGAGGGTGTTGAACTTCTCCGTTGGGTGTCCAGGTTTTTTGGAATCGTAGCATCTTACACAACAAAAAGAGCCTCAACAATTAACGAGCAGATATGCCAATTCTTTAGTCTGAACCGCGGGGGAATTCTACTATAGTCCATGTCAAAGTAAATAGGCCGTGTTGAAAAATTTAACAGCACTTTGTGCTATCCTTTCACTCCAAAGTTTTCCAAATACAGGTTTTCCTTAAAAATATAAGGACGACACGGCCTCTTTACTCTTGGAAAGGACTTAATTGTGGGGCACACCTTGTTGAGAATAGCTATAGTAAGATTGGAGAGTAATAATGGAGTGTTAACCAATATTCTCGCCGAAAATGACTTTGAAAGATTTCGAAAAACGAAAATATTCGCAAAATTGCAGAAAAATACGCAGGTAACACTCCATTATTCCTCTTGAGTGACTATAGAAATGTGTCCAAATACACATTACTGACATTATTTCAGTTTAATACTGTCGTTGGTGGTCCAGTTGCAGCCGGTAGGGCGGAGGCTGTACTGAACTGCGTTAATGGTCAATGGATATATTCAAGTGTGAATGTGGATTTGTGAGTGTATAACGTTGTAGTATTAATGATACCGAATTACTTTATTCTAAAACAAAGATAGACAAACAGTAACTAACTGAGATGAGTTCAGGGAGAGTTCCGAAATTTCAAAGTTTGGTAACTGATTTCAAGAGTCAGAAGCTCTAAAAAAGTATCAAAAAGTATGGGGGGGGACGAGTTCAATAGAGCTATAAGAATATAAAATGTTGTGTCTGCAGGCAGAAAACATAAAAATAAGTTTTGTAAAGTAACTATGAACATTTCAGAATAATCACTAAAGTCCAATGTCAACAGGGAGTTTGAAGAATTGGAAGCAAATCTAATCAGCAGAAGAGTCAGTAATAGAGTTTTTATTGCCTTTTTCATTGTTCTATATGTTGTTCAGCTTGAAAAGTTATTAAATATTATGTAAATATCAAAAAATTTTGGAAAAAAAACGAACAAGTTTTGTGCTGCAAACCTGCATGTTTTACGCACGTATTTTCAACAGTTTCCAGCAACTTCTAAAGATGGCTGGGTCTCGCCGCGAAGTCTACAGTAGGACATCTTTTTGGGATTGGACG
>JAQGAV010002217.1:0-16664 GCA_034691345.1 Phasmarhabditis papillosa
AAACGATTAATTAATTTACGCGCCCGCTGCCCATCTCGGCAACGGCGCGCGGACCGTAGGTTTGAAGACAGACTATAACATTAACTAACCGAATCGCATCCTTTTCCAATTGAGATATCCTGTTTGTCCCATCTCCTCTGTTTTCCAACATAAGAAAAGCATCCAGTTCCATAGTAGAAACGAAGTCGATTAAATGCACGAGGGTTTTCCTAAAATCCAACAGCATCTAACTGCATATATTTGAATTAATTTTGCCGTCCTGATCAGCAGGCGTAGCTTAAAGTTATTTGAAATTCTCTTGCTCAGATATAGATAAGATATTAATCAGATTTTAAAAGTTCTAATAGAAAAACCATCCCAATTCTACGATATACGATTCTGATAGGTTCCCTTTACCGTAATTTAATAAAAATGTTGTTGAAATTATTATTTTCCATATAGACGAGCCCGTATTCACTCTCTAATCCTTTTTTCATTTGGCTGTTCTGCTTACCACAAATGTGAGACAACTGTTGTCACTCCAGAACCGTACTCCTTGCTGAATTTTCGATCTCAAGTTGCCTAAATTGAGGAATATCACTGGACTAAACTTGGTAGTTGTAGTGAATGAACTTTTACTACAACCGAAAATTTCACAAAAGAGCTGAGATAAGTGCCGTATTTATGAAGGCATCCTATCGCCACCCTATCTCACATCTAGGGTGTCTAAATCGTACCCTGGCAATTCAATAGGGGGTTCGAAATGAACACTCTAATACGGAGGCCACAGGGCATCGTTTTGAAACGGCTAAGAACGATATCGCACCATGAGGCGCCCTGCCTCTCCCTGTGTAATAGGTAACTGACAATAAGCTATTTTTCATAAACCAATTAAAATACAACAACTTTAACAATTAACCCACTTAACGAGTAATCTATTTCATATGGAATCGCGTTTCCTACTGTCCAGTATGCATTAGGGTCAGTTGTTGCTGATCGTTTTGGCTTTACACTCCCATCTAAATTTAGTATAATTTAGAAAACGTTTTCATTTATTCTAACACCTATCCAACTCCAATTATCAACAGAAACTAACTTGAAATTAGTTAATAGTAAGAATGTTAGTCGAGATTATCGGGTCTAAACTGATCTCAACTGAAAATACTCCTACCTGCTCCAGTAATCATATAATCAATCTGTTCTGGATTCATAATCATATCTCCCTCTAGGGCGATATTAGAGAGCTCGGGATGGGCTTCGGGAACATCGCTAGTATCATTTTTAGGACCAATCGTTTTTCGAAGAACTTCCTGGAAACGAAACAGACTATAGTCGGTTTCAAGAAAAAGAGGCCTTGGTAAGAAATCAATTTTTGTATGCGCCTAGTTTGCCTGCAGAACGCGAGTAGGTGCGGTTGACAAAATCGAAAATATACGCAGGGACCACGGCATCTTTACACTTGGAGAAGACTATAACCTTTTACTACTTTGATATGCTAACCCCGTCTGTTTTCTAGTCTAAAACTCTTTTAGAAGTAAATAAACCTTTAATATAAGTCAGTTATTCTCTTACCAAGTGACTCTTTATCTCCTCTTCCTCTTTTTTACCCTGTCTACTGAATTTTGAGCGTCTCAGCTGAAGTTCTTGCATACCATCGATTACCTAGGTAAAATATTATACATAGATTCCTGTTTCGGACCAATAAACGGGACTTTGAGGCCCTATTATTGAAAAAAAACCATATTTCGAAAAAGGTTCGTCCTCTTAAGGTGCGAAGTTGAGTGGTCGAGATTTCAGAAATCGGCGCGGGCCTGCCGATTGGCACACCACACGTCTTCCAAAATGGACTCATCTAACCCCCGCCACCAAAAACCCGGATGTTGTAAGAGGGTGAGCAAAAGCGTTTTCTGATTGGAGTAAAATGAATGACTAATCATTTGTGAATTGAATGTTACCTTGGAGCAAAACTTTGTATCAGGTCCGTTAGTCGAATTAGTACCATTTGTAATGAGAATCTGAGCCACCTAAAAACAGCAGATTACATGTAAAAAGACATTTTTGATATCTTGATTACACATGGTTTTAAAGGCTAACGGTGGTCTTTCTAGTAGTGAACTAGTTTATTAGCGCTGTATACTTGGGGGCAGTGGTTTTATACAAAAATATAGGAAAATCGGGGAATTGAGATCAAAACAATTCACTAAAAGATCGCTACTACAGGATTCTGCGCAGGAACCTGTCTCTTGATACTTATCATACTTTGCCTGTTTAACAATATTAGGCAGTTTTCGGTCAGAATCATCCAAAAACTCCATGAAGTGGCAGGATTTTTGGCCGATACACATTTCTTGACCAACATACCTTCTGAACTGTCTTTTCGTCAGCTTGACCCTTCAGGTTTACCGTCAAAACAGAAAATAACAATAATAGTCTAAGCATCGAGTCTTTTTGATTCCAGAATCACAAGTGGTTCCTGGACAGTATTATTTACCAGTTTATATATGCATTCTTATTTGTCAATAAGCGACCAATAAAGCTTTAAATTAAATGATTTTTGGCTTGCATTATTACTATTTTATTGTTATTTACAGGCTGTACTGCCGGCGGTGTCTGGCTCGATAGTCAGTGAGCGACCAATAATCGGAGACCGGGAATTCCAGGATGAAAACTGTATAGTAAAGTTTTGTTATAAAGTGTAAGCATGGATGAAGTCTGTTTATCTTGAGCATTTACAATCAAGAGAAACCCACACTTTACTTAATCTGACAATTCGGGGATGCATGAACATTTACAAGAGCTTACCTTTAGTGACGCTTCCCCATGCCGCCCCTAAAAATCAATAGCTTTCAAAAAAATAATTTTAAGTAAAATTGTTCCTATAAAACAGTTTTAACTTAATCATCCTGGAACCACTCAGACAACTATTTAAACGTTAAGGATCCCTAGAAACACTAATAAGGATCGACATTTTGTAATCAGAGTCCTTAGATTTAGTATTACAATCAAAAACGAAAGTCGTTATTAGAAAAACAACCGCCATTATTTTTCGTATTAACTTTAACTTTAAAAAAACTTTAACCAATTTTCAGCAACAATATTAAGAATAGGTAAACTTTTTTAGCGAGGGTTATGCTTGTCAAACCGTCTGTGAACAACCAGAACCAAAGTTTATGAGAATTCTATTATATAATTACAGTTTAATTTCAATTTAATCTCACTTGACCAATGTCATTTATTTCGTATGAGTTTAGATTCAGTGCCTATGGTTGATGTAGATATGAAGTACGGTTTACAATAACATTATAGTCAGTTCTCAAACTGACAACTTATAAAAGACACAAGTTGTGCCACAAGAGAACTATTTCTTCCAACTTTCTTTAATCACAGCCAAGATACGTTAGAAACCATTTAAAACGCTCCCAAATCTGTTTATCAATTATATAGTCTGATTCCAGAGGAATAATGGAGTGTTATTTGCGTAATTTAAGGAAAGTTTGAGTATATTCTCGGTTTTCGAATGCTTTCAGAGCAATTTTCAACGAGATTCTTTGTTAACACTCTATTGTTATTCTATTCTTGAATATGACTCTTGCTCGTAATCAGTATTTACAAGGGTAATACCAGTTTCCTAAAGTATTCCCTTTTCAATAAATCATTTACAGTATGGGAATACGAATTTCTATTTTGTATCTTTCACTTTTTAGTAGATCTTGAAGTCTTACCAGCCGAACATGGCGGAAAAGTTCATTTCACCAGATAAACCTATGAATAAAAACGTATTTACAACTAAATAGTTTATTCCACACCCAAAGTAAAGTTTCTAATAAAAGAAAATATTAAGAGACTACTCTATATTTGAGTACCATATTGCCATTGTTGAATCTGCTTGTTCCTCGAATTGGAATCATGTTCTTTACAGAAGTGTACGTATAGCTAGAGTACGACTGACAACATACCCTGAAAATAGAATAAGTAGTGTTCTTAAACACATTTGATTATTGATCAAACTTTACCCTAGATATAAGGTGTTCATTACAGAATAGTTCTTCTAGTTGCTCCGTAGCCTAATGGTTAGTGAGTCGGTCTACAAATCCGTGAGGGTGAGAGGCGGTGAGTTCAATTCCTCGCCCATACGGATTTGCCCCCTGCCTAACAACGCTTTCGTTCTTCTGATGCAAGCACATTTAAACTGGTATGATTTGAAAGAAATGCCAAGCGCTTCGTCATATATTCACTGGTGCTGCGATCGAAGAAAGAAACTACTGATGGAACCTGTACTGTATCCTTGTATTGCTAATCCTAATAAATCACTTTATATATCTAATAGTTCAGGTTAAAACACTTCAACAATCGTACAGGATGAATGCTATGCGACATGGAACATTTTTTCCTGCGTGAAACCGAATCCAGTATTTTTAAATGTTTCATACTGCTAATTTTAGCCATTCCCTTTCACTCACAGCATTCCTGACTGATCTAAATTGCCCAAGTTGATCTCAAAACCAGCCCAAGGACAACTCTCCATACAAGTTGTGTCGATACTTTGCATTTGAATTTGTATCTTGTAGCCGACCGGAGCCTTAAAGATTAAAAAAATACTATTTATACATTGTGATTTTTTGTGACACCGTGTTGGTTATACTTTTGATTATATAAGAACAATAGTTTAACCAAGGACTAATTAGCTATCTTGCCAAAAATTTACCTGGATCAACCAATAGCAGTCCACCGATGGAGTATATTGATTGGTGAGGCCATTTCCAAAATTCAATGTGATTGATTGCCAAGATGTTGAATCAGCCTAAACGTTGGCTGATAATATAGTTTATCTCAAGACCTGGCATACTCAGGGGGGCCCGACGACGAAGAATATAAAAAACAATAAAAGAACAATTTTGTGAAAATTTGAGTTTGCCTGAGTTTAACTGAAAATAGAGTTTGCGTGATAGATGGCCAACACACCGCCCCGCTTGTTATACCGCGCTGGAAACCTAGGTTTTGAGATGGACTATATATGGGGACAGTCAGCTAGGTGCGGATTGAACGTCCCGCACCTATTTTGAGTTTTGCATGATGCAGCTCTGTTTTGCAGAATAAGGCATTTCGTTGATGAAAGTTTTAGATATTTTGTTATTGATAATATAAAGTGTTTATTAACAATAACTTTTTGTTTATTAAACACTTATTTTGCAAACACTTGAGCTATATTACCTGTATAACTTGTCCATTACATACGGGTGCTGTACCCACGGGTAACATATTGCAAGTTGTTCCGGCAAAATATTTCGGACAGATACAGGAATTACAGGTCTTAGAATTCACAATACCATTATTCTGACAAGCGACTGATTTGCTACAACGAGCTGAAATTTAGAAAATATTAATCCTAGTAGTTGAGCCATCTTTAAACTTAGTTCACATTTACATAATCCATTGATTGTTAATCGTTTGTTTTCAAAAAAAAAAAAAGATCTCTCCATAGGATTTTGAAGAGTTTTTCTGATTGAAATGTTTTAAATAAAACAATACTTTCTAAATTTTCGACTGTAAACTTATTTCTCTGCCTACCTGCACATTTGTATAGTGTATTTAACTGTTTTATATCTGAGAATGCTGGTCCATCTCGTTGTCCCATAAGATTCTGATAGTTAGGGTCCTTCGACATGGAAGTGGGAATATTCGGATTCACAGCGAATGCATCTAAACATGAAATTGATAGAACTCCACCAGTTCCTTGTATTTGAAGTGAAACTACGTATAATCTGTATCAGGAGCTAGTATTAGGAGTAGTCATAGATCTGCACCATAAGGAGCGACTTAATGGAATAGAGGAATAAGAACAACAAAACCGCAAAATTTAGGATTTATTGCAGCGGAATCAGGTTATTTACATCAAATTGGCTTTACATCAACACACAAATATGTTATCTTCTTGGGCAAGACTAACAAGAATACAATAAATTTACTAAAGAGTGCAGATACTTCTGCACAACATTCATTTGAACCTAATACCGCCTCTCTTAGGTTTTTAGGAACTGACTGTGCTTGAAACCTAACTCTTGATTCATAATATAGTTTGCAGTTTTTCCTTGCCTGATATAATGAAATGCCCCTTATGTTTTAATTTCTTTCTCCAAACTGATATAGTTCGATTTCGGATACCAGCTCTCTGGGACTTACAGGGCGGATATTGCATAACACTGCCATAGTCATAAGAAATGCCGAGAATGTTATTAGTTGCTGCGTTCATTTTATCAAAGTTATACTGTTGTGTTGATTGAATATTGCTAAGGTATACGTCGATGTAGGTGTCACGATCGGGACTATAATAATACATAAAGCTTTTTGTTGGAACTTTCAAGAGTTAAACTTTTTTTATATCTATACTCGAAAATATACTTACTTTGACTGGGTGTGGTAGAAGCCTAGTGCATGCATAGTCTCGTGACATATAGTACCAAGCTGAAAAAGTATTGAATACTTCCTTATATTTAGAGCATAAACCATGGACAAGTTCAATTATAAACTATTACAGATGTTAGGAGGCGCGGTGGCCTTATGGTTGGAAGCTTTGCCGTATGAGAGAGAGGATGATGGTTAGATCCTCCAAAGGCAGTTCCCCCTTGCAAAAGTTCCTTCCTCCTACATCTTCGCTCCAAACATCGTAAAATGAGTACACAATCCTTTAAGAATGCGTATTCTATATTTTCAAACAACTAGTATCTTAAAGGGTTTGACATATTGCTAGTTCCACACTGGCAGTTTTATAGTTCATAACAAAAATAAGACTGCAGTCCAGAAAAAGACAAATACGCAATTGCGGAAGAATACGTATACCACCGCGCTCTGCTCTCTTTTGTTGTTATAGACTATATCTAACGACTTCTGACTCCTTTTCTCTTTGCCAAACCATTCAAAATATTGCCTACCGAGGTGCATCCGTCTCCAATTGAGATATCCTGGCTAACCCATTCACTTTGCTTTCCAACATACGACCAGCATCCTTGACCATAATAGTAGCGAAGACGATTGTCAGCATTTGGATTCTCCTGTAAGAAGAAGTGTCAATTGTTTATTATCACTGCTTCTTTGAAAACTATTTTCTGCTTATTTTTTGATGTAATATATATCGCGGGTGCTCTAGCCTAGTGGTCTGAGCAGCGGTTTCTATCCGTAAGGATTTGAGGCTGTGGGTTCGATTCCCCGTAGCTGCAGAAGGCTTGGGAAATCAGCAGCTTATTTATCCCATGTTTAGTGCACCCGAAGACTGAAATTTAGCAAGGAACTGTCTGTGCTCAGAAGCTTCCGGAATGAAAGGTCAAAGCCCTGCCTCGAAGAAATCTACTTATTATGATAAGAGTGATTCAGAAAATTAAATACTTTTTAAATATTACATATCAATATGAGTAAACGGGGTTAAGCCATCCTACTCCTATTGAGGATATCAATCACAGCTCGTCCCTGAATGTCAGAACGGGAATTGCAGAGTTCAAAAGTGTTGATTTTACTAAAATAGGGTCTAAAACAGAGCTGGACGAAAGTCAAAAAATGTTCTTTCGCGAATATCGAAAGTCGAAAGTCGAAAGAATTTTTAAACTGCTTTCGCGAAAGACAATCGCGAAATCGTGTTTCGCGAAAGACTTTCGCCTAGCTCTGGTCTAAACTAACCACGAAAGTATTATTTACAAATATAATCAAAAATGAAAATAAAGGGGAAGCAGCATGTAATAAGCGTTCACTTGTCTGCCTATAACTACTACTTCAACTTACGACAAAATTGATACAGCTGTGTTCTGCCCAATATTGAATTGCGGCCAGAATTCGAGAACGAATGCTACCTGAAAAAACATGTTTGTAACGATGTAACTAACATTTTTAGGACATTTGGGTAAGGACACCAATTTCAACTTTGTTAACTAAGCATCCCTTCCTGACAAAAACTTGCAAGGCAACCCGTATTTTTTGGATGGAAAGATTTTAACTGAATACCCGTCTTTCCAGTTTGTATATAACGTTTTATTTTGCTTACTTAGCGAGGAATCTATTTCATAGGCAATGGGTACATTTGGATCCCAGTAGTAGCTGGAGTCGGTGGTTGCTCCTCGTTTCTTGCGGCCTAAACATCTTCTCTGACTTTTATATTCTAATTGGGTTCATAACAATTTTGCCCAATTGTGACAGTGATGGGATTTCTATTGTCGGCTGGTGCATAGACTGAGTTCTGGGGAGACCGAGCCTTAGCCCAAAATTTTTGAATCTTTCTTTTCGGTACCCTTGGATTACATTATCGATAGGGTAGGTTACAGATAATAGCAACATAGACCATTTGGATAGGAAGCAAAAATTTCTAGGGCGTTGGCTAGTTCATTTTAACTGAACTCCGTGGTCATGAAAGTTCTGATCTTACCATCATTAGAGATAATGTTATCGATCTGCTTCGGATTTAGGATCATGTCTCCCTGAAGTGCGAAATCCTTCAAAGCATCATGAGTTTCTCCGCCGTTGGATGTTTGGTTGCTCCTAGGACCGCAGGATTTACGAAGAGTTTGCTAAACAGAAACAGAAGGTTAGAAATATTGACGGGACTACCAGAATAGAGAATGGTTAAAGACTCCAAATATATTTTAGGGAGATTGCAAATATTCTCAATTTGAAAGAGTTCTATTTTTGCCAGTTCCGTTTTCGAGAGTGCATATGTATTGATAATGAATTGCCTAAAATTACTGCTCAAAGAATTATTAAATTCATAATTTAAACAAGTTTCAACACACAAAAGTGCTAACTATAAGTCAATTATTATCACATTTGCGATAAAATCCTTCTAATTCATTGAGGAAGTTTTTAAAACCCACGCAATCAATAAAGATAACCTACATATCGTTTGGATAGATCTGATCCACCGGATCCCGTTCCTTTCCGGCCTAAGGGAGATGTTCGCAGTTGAACACTCTGCATTCTCTCCAAGACCTGAAAGGATAGTATAATTACTAATGTTAATTGTTTTCGTTCTAGAGCATTCAAGATCAAAAGTAAATGTATGTATTTAAAATATAAAACTTTTTTCTATTCTTTTCTTTTTTTCCTTTTCACTCACATCAAGGATGAACTGTCTGTCGGGCCCTCTTCCATTTAGTCTCTGTATAACATTGGCTATCTAAAATAATAAAATTTAAGAAAAGTCAGCTTTTGGTTTATAAATAAAATGCTTATACAATAAGTTTTGATTCGGTTTACACTTATAGAATTTGATTAGAATCGACTTTGTTACCAACTGAACTGAATTGTTCCATGGGAACGAACGGCTAAGAAAAATCGGTTGTTTGGGAAACATTGGTTCACTCGTTTCCGAGCAAAATTAGCTTTATATATTTAAAGTGGCACAGTCCTTTAAACCCGTTGGAGCCTGTGTCAAGCTGCGTTGCCTATAATTGCCAGATAACTTCCAAGTTAAAAGTTAAGTTACCATTAACTTACAAAAATAAAGATTAATTTCGAAATTTTTTGAAAAAAGTGTTCAAATTGTGTTCATATAAACCTGTACAGATACACCTTCGCCGCCCGTACCGTACTGCCCGTGTCAAAATATGTGCCCGGGCCTGCCGGTGTGTTTAGGCTGCCCTGTCCTGGGCGAACCGTGCCTGCTATTCACCAAAAACAATACCTTGTTAATGTGAAAACTGTTATTTTGTGCATCTGTGATAATAAATACGTGTAAAATTAGTAGTATTAGGAGAAGAATCATCTACCAGAGTGAAATGTGCTATCCCAGCCAAAAATGTAGTCCTTTTATACCAGGAAATGCTTGTTTTGATCGCAAATATCGTTATTTTGGTAGCATTTATATTGAAATGTACTAGGCGTTATTACATGCTTATTGCTATATGTTTTTGTTATACTTTTTAAATAAGACTAAAAAGATTTATCATTTGGAATTCATTAGTTTGGCAACATTTTTTGTCATAAAAGTGTTTAGATTTTTTATTTATTTTATTATATTAGTAGATTCGGTCGATGCAGGGTTTTGCCATTCATTCGGGAATCGTCCGAGCAGAGATTTCTGCTTTCTAACATTCACACTTCGGGTGCACGGAATATGCGATATGATTTACAGGTGGTTTTACAAGCCTTCTACAAGTACGGGTGCGGAACGCACGGTCAAGATCAGCGATGTGCGTTTCATTGAAATTAAGCGTGTCAATGTAAGCGTTTTCTTAATAGACTTTGGAGTCTATTTCGGTGTACTCCTAGACAATTCGCATACCGTATGTGTTGTGTGAATTGGTAGAACTAATGTTTTTAATACTATGGAGGATATTGTATATCTGCGGTCCTCATATCACGTGGTAATATCATTCAGATCTTGTTGGTTGAATAGAGCGTATGCGCTTAAAGGCATAAGAACAGTATAAGAACGTTGACTAATCGATTCATATTGAAATCGTTTTGATTTATCTCCCTTGATTTTATTGTTTAACTTTTATTTTGTCTTGTTTATTACTTCTCTATTGTATTTTACATTTAAACATCTTACATGTGTATTGTGTATTACGATTGAATAAGGAAACTAAAAAGTGTAGGCAATAAATTATAGGATCTTTTGATTTAAAATTTTTTATAACTTGAAATTTTTATCCAAGAAGCAGAGTGTTCTTCACAGAAACCGATACTTAACTGTTTCTTTGTTTTGGAATCGGTAACGAAGCCTCATTGAATATTTTATCCAAATCCGGTTGATACGAAGAGACTTTGTTCTTTCGAATAGAAATGTAAGTACGACTTAAAAGCGAATACGATTTCAAGCTCTACAAAAGCTAATGTGGGAACCAGGCAACGTCAGTTTCTATTCAGTTTAGTCTTTTATATTAAAATCATTCATTGAACAAAACAACGAGTATATAATTTATTCTGCACCCATAAATAAAGCATAAAACAATTAACTAGGCTACAACTCTGTATCTTAGTACCATATTTCCGTCGTTGTATCTGCTTATTCCGCGAATTGGAACTAGATTACTCTGCGAAGTGTAAGAATAGCCGGAGAAGGATTGACAGCACACTCTGAAATGCAAAATATGATATAGTCTCTGACGAAAGCTAGGTTTCCAGCCACAAATCCTGAATAACAGCGGTGTTATATAAATATATGGTGTTATTTTTTATATCAAAATCGATGAATTGAAAGCACTTTCTTGAAAAGTACATTCATTTTAATCTAGACCGCCTCTTTGCATGATACGGTGCAGAAAACCTAGCTCCTGATAGAGACTATATGGGAAGGGAAAGCCATTTTTATTAAGTATGTTTCAGAACTCAGTTTTTCTATTTGAAATTCACTTTGCAAAATGAATAGGCTATTAATTCTGTCACTAAGAATTTTTGCATCTGGATACTTACTGCTAGTAACAGATCTTATGCGCAATTCTCTATTTGGCGATCATTCAATCTATAGTCGACGGACGAATCGTTTGCAAGTAAAGGACTAGGAGTGTGGCGCTGCAGCGCTAATCTTTTTGGGTTTCAGTCTATTACCTCTTAGTATCCGCGCTCCTTTGCAAACTGACCGTATACCCCTGCAAGCAATTTGTCCGTCGACTATAATAGGAGAAGCAAAACCAACTGAGTTAGCCATTGTTTTGGAAAACCATCTTCTAATAACTCACAACATTCCCGACTGATCTAGATTACCCAGGTTGATCTCGAAGCCAGCCCATGGACAACTCTCCATACAAGTAGTGTCGATACTCTGCATTTGAATTTGAATCTTGTAGCCGATCGGAGCCTAGGAATAAATTGGAAGAACAGAAAATACTATATGTATATATATTCTACAGTAAAATGTTAATTTCATTTCAAACAATAAGTTACAAACTGGTTGTTGTACCTACACCAAATGCTCATTGGACAATTTTCATCGTTTTCCTTTTTTTTCAGCCATTATTTTTATTATATTATATTTAATATATGTTAACAAATAGTATCTTTACCCCAACTATATAAAAGGCAATGTCGGAACGTGCACGAATGAAATTTTTGCATCTCCGATTTGGCTGAAACTTTGCCAGCATACTCAACTCACCGGAGCTGATTTTATATAATAACCATTGCGAACGCCCCCGTACACCTGGAGAGTTATAACCCGGTCCTTTTGGGTTAAAGGTATTATGCATCTAATTATTATGTTATTCATGTTGTAAATAAACCATATATATACCTGAATCAACCAATAGCAGTCAACCGCCAATGGAGCGTATTGATATGTGAGCCCATTTCCAAAACTCAACGTAGTCGATTGCCAGGAAGTTGAATCAGCCTAGATATTGACTTGAAGGTCATCAAAACTATAACGGTTAAAATATTTCACTTTACTCTAAGGAACCTTCTATTTCTAAAACCTAATATACCATTTGAAAATAATTTCTGACCATGAGTATGAACCTTCCTAAATTTGTACTTGCTGGTAGTTTATACACTACTAGCTATTGTTAGGCAAGTTCATAATCGGTATAATTTATATTGAATCGACAAAACTTATCGCGGTAATTTCTCACAACGTATAAAAATGGTTCCGCTACCAAATTCTGTCATTTTGATCTATTCTAAAACATGCAATCTACTGGATATACCTGTATAGTCTGTCCATTGCAGGCTGGTGCGGTTCCCTGGGGTAGCATATTGCAGGTGGGACCAGTAAAATATCTCGGACAGATACAGGAGTTACAAGTCTTAGAATTCACAATACCGTTATTCTGACAAGCTACAGCCCTACCACATCGATCTGTAAAGTATATTATGCTAAATTCGAGAAAACATGTTTGGTGAGATTCTTGATCTACCTTGCCTAGGTTGAGGATAATGATGATAGGGAAAAGGTTTTTGCTTCGATTTTCTCGGTTTTAAAATGGTTATTGTGCATTTTCTGTCTTCTAAAAATCTTACTTTGAAATTGCTTCGAAGAAAACGCATATAAATTGGTAAATTTCGTACCCCCGCCCTTGCCGTAGGTTTGAAGACGGACTATTACTTTTATTAAGTCTTTGCTATGGATAAAGTGCCACAACTTTAGGAAAAAAGATTCGGAACTCTCTGGAGAACCCTTCAGGATGCTTATTTGCTTACCAGCACATTTATACAGTGTATTCAACTGTTTTATATCCGAGAAAGCGGGTCCTTCTCGCTGTCCCATAAGATTCTGATAGTTAGCATCCTTGGACATTGAAGTGGGGATATTAGGATTCACAGCAAATGCATCTTAAAAGAAATCCATGAATTATTACCTGTGTTAATGAACTTTGTGTACTATTACAGGAATTTTGAATAGTTGGAACACTAATGATATTAAGGTCGAAAACCTTATCGATCTTTCATAAGTCTCAGGACAATATTTTCTATATTTGGACATAGCGAGTCGAATTAACCATTAAGGTACAGTGCCAAAACCTGCGAATGGGCTTTATTGTGCCCAAACTGTGCCAAAATATACAGTAACCCTGTAGAAATTCTAAGAAAATGCACTTAAAATTAAAGAATTTAGCCTTCGTTGCGAGACCCGTTGGCCTTATTTTGAACGGACGAAAATGACTATTTCGACTCGCTGTGTGAAAACTACTATACAACTAAACTTAGTTCAAATACTTACAAGGTGGATATTGCATAACACTTCCATAGTCATACGAAACTCCTAGTATATTGTTAGTTTGTGCTGTCATTTTATCGAAGTTATACTGTAGAGTCGACTGAATATTGTTGAAATTAACGTTGATGAAGCTATCACGATCGGGGCTGAATCAATACTTCATTAGAAATAATTGTCAACTTGAATGTATAAGAACTTTTTGCTACAATATAATAGAGCTGGTTATCCGGCCCGGCCTGCCCGGCACTGCCCTGGCCGGGCCGGTCCGGCCGGATATACAGCTCTGCAATAAACCTACTTTGATTGAGTATGGTAGAAACCAAGGGCATGCATCGTCTCATGGCAAATGGTACCAAGCTGAAACCATTAAACTTCACTGATCCCGTAATCAATCTCTATGATTTTGAAACTATTTAAAATTTTAACGATAACAAGTTCAATGTCTTACAGAGGTACATCCATCTCCAATTGATATGTCCTGACTAGCCCAAGCAGATTGCTTTCCAACATAGGACCAACATCCTTGCCCGTAGTAATAGCGAAGACGATTCCTGGCAAATGGGTTTTCCTGAAAAATATTTAGCAGTGTTAAGGAATAGTGGAACAGTAAACATACCACAAAACTGATACAGCTATGGTCTGACCAAAATTTAATTCCCGCTAGGATCTGAGAGCGTATTCTATCTGAAAAACAGTTTAAATGGCTTTTTTTAACACTCGTGTTCCTACTCAGTGAGCTATCTATCTCATATGGAACTGGTATATTTGGATTCCAGTAATAGCTAGCATCGGTTGTTGCTCCTCTCTTCTTGCGTCCTGAAATTATTCTATAGCGGTTCCATTAAGATCGATTTTCGACCATATTTTTAAAACATTAGTTTTGTGCTACTGGTCCAAAAGACGTTTTTTTCTGTGAAATCAATATCATGGAATACTAACAATAAACAAGAACCTTTATATCAGATTGCATCGTTTCTTTCGTACACTAACCTTGGTTTGAGATTAAATTATCAATCTGTGGTGGCGACAGGATCATATCTCCTTGTAGGGCAAAGTTCCTAAGAGCATCATGAGTCTCTCCTTCACCAGTTGTCTGATTACTCTTAGGACCACAGGATTTGCGAAGAGTTTGCTAAAATGCAAAGATTTAATCGATATAAAAAATAATAAATGTTTATTTTCCGAAATTACAATTAAAAAACAGAAAAATTATCATTTGTTATTCGTTTATAATTGCTATATCAACTTAAATTGTGCTGAAATTTTGTAAAATACAGATAAACTTCCCGCTGATTTTATTATAGAATCAGCGGGAGGTTTATCTGTTTTATAGTATAGATCGTTTGTATAGAAGGTTGAATTAACTAATTTATAATTAACTATTCTTTATTTTACTCACATATTGTTTGTTCATATCAGTTCCACCACCAGTTCCTTGTCTGTTGAAGGTAGATGTACGCAACTGGACACTTTGCATTCTTTCATAGACCTGAGAAGCCGTTATGGAATACAGTATTATAACCAGGGCTGGGGCCGAAAATTTGAGAAACGGGTCGGCCTTTTCCCAGCCCTGAATATAACTATAAACACAGTTAAAAGAATGAATATAAAGAATTCATAAAATAATTCACTTACAATTAGACTGGCATTTCCTGTGCTTTAAAATACTTACGTCCTTAATAAACTTCCTGTCGGGTCCGGTTCCATTCTGTCGCTCTACGACATTGGCTATCTAAAGTTATTGATCAAGTTCAGGTAAGAAAAAACATTAGAATATTGCTATAAAGTCGCTGGCTTAAACACCCTTAGAAATAGAATTTCTAAACTAATACGAATGCTTGTGAAAAGTCTTTTTGAAAATCGTTAAAAGAAACCATTAGTTGAAATTGATTAGCCAATTAGTTCTAATTGCAACTTACTTGATCAATATCAGAATTGTCCTGAGCCGGCGCCTTTTGAAATAGACATAAACTCAGCAATATGGAGAGACACCGCATCCCTAGGAATCTTTTTTCCGAACCACCAATGTCCTCTTTTTATAGGAACATTTTCATTTTGTTAGTAAATAACATTATTTTGGTAGCGCTCATTTTGAAGTACAGCCAGGCTTTATTACACGCTTATTTCTGTACAGTTTGATATTTTTATACGATAGACTAAAGTTTATTTTCGATGAAAATGGTCTGGTAACTATCTGAATTTACGGAAAATAATAACAAACTAGGAGAGAAAAGTCATCTTTTTTCAACTAACAATTTCTCGGAGAAGAAAATATTTCTGTTAGACTATGATCATATATCCAGTGTGGGAAAAGGCCGGCCCGTTTCTCAAATCTTCGGCTTCGGCCCGGCCTGCCCTAGTCTATCTCACACTTTTAGCGGATATTTTCAAAAAAGTTAGCTTTCAGTGATATTTTTCGGCATTATCAATAAAGATTTCAATAATCTTTACATATTGATGTTTTTGGTTAATATTTATCAGGATATTCAGTTAAATCAGTGAATTTTATGCAAGCGGTTGTATGCAGTATTACTCAGGGCTTGAACGTTCAGCCGGGCCGGCCCGGATCCGCCCGTTTCTCAAGTTTTCGGCCCCGGCCAGGCGACCCGTGAAATTCCCAGCTCTGCATATATCAAGAAATGGCTTTTAGGGTAGAAAATACGTTCACTTCAAAGTCAATGACTTATTCTCGAAGAAAGTACAATTTATATATATATATATATATATAACTTATCAATAAGTTTCCAATTAAAACTTGATATGATTCACTTATTCAACTGCTCGCAATATGAACTTCCGAGTGGTCCTCAACGCATTGTGTCTGATGTCTCTTCACATATGCGCGTCTCTCGCCTGTGTCTGTTTCCCATCCGATATACGCTGCACTCAGGGGTGACCTTTGATGCTTTGGTTCTATCATTTGAAACTATACTACACAGAATCCTTTCTGTAGTTAGTGTTTCATAATCTCCAGTAATAAGCGACACCTGTCGACCGCAATGAACGGGAGCCGGGCGGATTGCGAGCGGGAAGAACCCCCAAAAAGGGTTGA
>JAQGAV010002218.1:0-16657 GCA_034691345.1 Phasmarhabditis papillosa
GACGTAGATTCAGTACATACAGTCGACAACACTGAAGGTGCGCAATCCTTGGCGTATATCGGTTCAAATCCTACTTTGGCTGTCCTACTGTAGGTTTCGCGGCGGGACCCAGCCAGTGTGCAGGTAGCTGGAAACCGTCCGAAATACGTGCGAAAAAGGTGTAACTTTGCAGCACAAATGGGATGTTCATAAAAGTTATTTACTACAATTACTAGAATGGTTTATGAAATTAATAAGTTACAGAGACTTTTATTTGTTGAAACTAACATATACCTCTATGAACAACCAGCTTACAAAAAAGATGTTAATCAAAAACTTAACATTTCGAAAGTAGAGACAAATTAGTCGGTGAGCTATAGATTAGCCGAGTATATTAATCAATAAAATGTACACTAGTTAATATGATATTAAAATAAAGACATAAGCCCAAGTAGTATTCAAATAATTTTCGTTTTAGATCTTTAGTGATTGCTTTACATGGTTATCCAGAAGCGTACAGACCATATCATGGAGCTTTTTTATTAAACTTAAGCATCATGGAATTATCTTTCTGACTTTTACAAAAGGTTTGCCAATTGTAAAACTATTCATAAATTTGAAAGTGATAAATAATTTGATAATGCAACATAATCTCATAGTAGCTTGAAACAAGTGCTCGAAATATGCAAATGTACAACATACCTGTATTAAACAGACCAAGTAGTAATTGTCAGGTGTGGACATACTGGTTTGGCTTCACTACGAAGGTGAAAGGCGACGGAAGATTACTGAAAAGTAAATTACGTTAAAAAACGTTTTCAAAGATATTATACGCTTAAAAACTTGCCAATGTAATTATTTGTGTTTATGAAAAGGGAATTAGCCGGGTTGGGCTGCAGCAGTTTCTTGAAGGACTGATAACGTTAATTGGGGTGACGAAAATGGAGCTAGTGAAATGTAAGAATTTAAATTTGAACCAGGATAAGAACAGTATAGGAACATAATATAAAAGGAATGGTAATGACGAAACTAACAATTATACCAACTTTTCTGAACATTAGAATAACTGTTGATTGAGCTATTTACACATGTTAACTGTTTCAAACGAAGAAATTAGGGGAATCAATAGTACAGTTCAATTGTCTTCGGTGTTTTTTAGGATTACCTACAGTTGATATGCAGTTAATTTGAAATTGTGTATTTACTAGAAAAACTATCTACAGTTACAACAATATAGAAAACCACTGCTAATTTTGAAAATGGCTGAGACGTTGCATTTTTTGCGGAACTGATAACGCTATCGGACAAATCAGAGAGGTAAGCGAACACCAAATTACATATGACTTCGAGATTAATCAATTTATAAATTCAATAATAGAAAATACCATGTGACGGAAATTAATTTTTTATTGTACAGTAACAAATTTGTTTTTATTGTACAAAAATTTTTTTTTTATTTTGGGGCTTTAGCTGGATGAATTATGATTAAGGAATGAAGACAGAACGGATAAATAGTGTTTAATATAATAGTAGCATACTACTTATATAGTGTTATTCATTTTATATCATGAAATAAGTTTCAAACAAAGATGAAATCAAGCAATGCAGTAGCAGCGCAGCCACCCTCACTGTGACACGAGTCATACAGAATAGACTTTATATGTACAAACGTCATGCATTAGTGAGTCGGTTTTAATAAAAAAACATTTAATTTTCTTTAAAGGAATAATTTTAATTGAACACTCACATTTTTTGGAAGTAAAAGAATTGTTCTTCCTGCCAAAGAGACTACATAAGAAATATGCTATATCAATTGACTGATCTGCTGAAACCGGTCGTTCACTCAGATATGTCAGATAAATATGCATGTTATGAAATAATAAATCAACTTTTATTAGCATTATAACACTGCCATTATTGAAAATAACAAAGGAATCGTTCAATTAGCAGCATCGATCCATCGCCGTTTGCATATTAGTTTTCCGTCTCTGAATTCGCTGAAAAATTCTGTTGCTACTTATTTCACAAAACATGTATTATACTTTTGTATGACTCTGAAGAGTTGATAAAAATTTGAAATTTTGATTTGGTCCTGAAACTTATCGTGGAAGCATAATTCTAATAAAATACAGGCATCAATAAACATTGTTTGTTAAATATAATACTTATAAAAAGGTGACAAGCGGAACAATTCACTTTCTGTTATATTACGTCTATTTCTTGAGAAAAACTACCATAAACGGCAAATATCCTCAATTTTATGATAAAACTGTTTTCTAAGCGTGTTTTATAGGCGATTTTATGATGGAAATGTAGCGATAGGATGAGAACACTTTTGCAAAAATGAAAAGTTTCAGTTTCAGAAAAGAGCTTGAACTGAGGAACTAGGCAATACGGTTACCATTACCCCAGCAATATATAAAGTGCATTAAAATAATAGAAAAATACCTAATCATCATAGTTTATACAAGTAAAATATCTGAAAAGGACGCCTAGCTGAGAAAACGTTTAGGCTTACCAGTAAGGTGATAGATATGACATACCAGTATGTTATAATATAATAATTAATTTAATAATACAGGTAACCAATAAGTTACTGATATAGGATTCAAAACGAATAACGGAATGTCGAAAATAATTTTCAAGCCAAAACTGCTCGTATGCAATTGTGTTTGGCTTGTAAATAATTTTCTACACTCCGTTATTCGTTTTGAATCCGACTATAACAAGACCGAAATTGGTTCCTATTTCATCACGACAGCTGTATTTACGGTTGAAATCTCATAGAATGATAGGAATCTCTCAGTTGATCTAATGAATCAACCGAATATAATGATTTGACTGACAACTATCGGTATTACATTACAAAACAGAACAGAAAAGAAAACGGAACAATTATGAACTGAGACTGATTGCGGTTATTGATATAGACGGCAAGCAAAAGTTCGGCTGTAAAGATAATTAAAATATAGTAACATTTTATAATCTATTCTCTATGGCAACTCCATGGCAACCCTATCGTATCGACTGGAATAAGAATTAGAATGAAACTTTGTAGACGTTTGAAACAATTGAGAAACCTTATTTTCAAAATGAGGGAATTTTCAACCATTAGCTATTTTCTATAGTTTTATATTGCGTAAAGAAGGGAATATATTGTAAAAACTAACCGAATTGTAGGCCGTTGGTTTCCTGCCTAAGATGTGTTGGCAAATTTAAGAACACAACAGATTTAACGTTTCGTTCGAAACAATGCAATTCCCCTTGAAATCCTCCGCTAACCTAGGTACTTTAATAAGGAGTTCCCGCTTCCTACAGTTATTTTGTCTCACATCGTCGCTGCTGTAATCTGATTTTAAAGTGATTTATTTATTTCAAGTAATCTAACATATCACACAATAACTGTAGATTTCTTCGACGCAGGGTTTCGGCTTTTCATTTCTTCTAAGCAGAGACGGATCCTTTCTAACATTCAGTCCTCCGTTGCACGAAAAAGGGATAAGTATACTTCTGGTTTCCCAAGAGGAATCGAACCTACAGCCTCAAATCCTCACGGATTCAGACACTGCTGCTCTAACCACTACACTAAAGTACCCGCTACTTTAAAGGATATCACTAAACAATCCCTTTTTTAAGTAGTGTAATCACAAAGGTTCTTGAATATTTGCGTCTGAATTACTGTCGAGACTCGTTTTTACTACATTTGCCACATTATTTCTCTGTAACATAATAACACAATTTTTAATTGACATAGCTTCAATCGTTTGTAGTAGCCCTAAAATTAGAAATATATAGTCCGTTTCAAAACCTAGACTGCACGCGCTGTGAGTAGTTATACCTGGTGGTGTAAAATTTTGCCTTCAGAAGTTCTCTCGCCCGAAGAGAGGGAAGGCCATTTCCATCAAATTTGGATACAATATTTTACACCACTGCGATACAATATTTTGGATACAATATTTTGCTGTGAGTAGTTAGTTATTCCTGGTGGTTCGGAAACAGACTATAGTTAGCTTTACCTAGTGATAGAGTACTGTTCGATTAGTTCTTGCATCATTTTTTTTTTAAAAATATTAAAATATTTAAATTTAAAAAAAAAAAATTTTAATATTTAAATCATTATCTAAATATTTTAAATCCCTAATTATCTTGTTAGTTGGATACATGTTTCTCAATACATATAAAATATAGGAAGTAATGTAATATCCTAAGTTGATCTTCGGTTGAAGTATAATGTCCTCGGATGGCTAATTTTCATGATGTTTATGCTTATTTGTAGCTTTACTATTTTGTGTTATTATGTAATATTATGTATTTGTTCTAATTGAGTAAAGGCTAAATTAAAAAGAACCCAAGATCAATGATACGAATTGCATTCACTTCATTTTTTGCTGACATAACTTTCCATAAAACAAATAAACAAATGTATTTCAAGTCTATGACGTAATTTCTAATCTTCAGAGCCCAATATTTCATCTAAATGTGTTCTGGACTGCGTCAGCACGTGATGTTTGACCAGTGGTTTATTTCTCGAGCTATAATTGAGTGAGCCGCGCTCGCCTCATTCAAAAAGAGTATTTAACACAAGGAAGAGCGGCAGATGAACACACTCATTTTTTATAAGAAAGTTAAATGTTAAAGTTATTTAAAAAGGTAAAAGGTTAATATGAGTACGTTAATATTAGATATTTATTCTAGCTTGGCTTGAAAGACCTGAAAATACAAATCATATGCATGTTGAGCAGTTGTTCTGGTTTTTTGATCATTTTGGGAACGTTTTAGGTGCGAAACATTTTTTTTACTCTATTAAGGGAAATTTCTAGCTGTAGTAGATAACTTTCGAAATTGTGAACAAATCTGTACTTAGAGGTGCTATGCTCGCTATTCCATTGCTGCCGAATGTCTGATTAATCACTCATTGCCCTTTTTGTTGACACCCGTTGAGATCTATTTTTAGTCAAAAACTCAAAAACAACTTTTTCTCATAACTGTAAAAACATTTTCTGTACAAAATAATCTGAGTTCTAAACTGAATCAGTTGCATTTGAGTGCTATTTGAGATCTGACAATACGACATTTATCTTTGGTAAACAGATTCAACAACTATTGAATTGCTTCATGAAAGTTGTCTAAACATACATTTCCTTGACTTTTTATTTGTCATTATGAGCCTCTAGTCAAATCTCGTAGTTGGTCTTATTTCGGATTATATTGATTAATTTACTGGCTTAGTCTTGTGACCCCTTGTGCCCGAACTCGTAAATAACATTAACTAACACATGCCAATGCAAACCGGCAAGTTTTGATCCTACAGCGCCTTTTAACATTGGAATTTGCATTTTTTGACGGATTTCAGTAATGTATCGGTTCTCTCAAAATATCACCTGCGCTTCAAATTGATTTTGCCTCACTCACAGGCCCGCGAATAAACCAATGAATTTAGCAAATTTTAAAGAACAGAAGGTTTTTATTTTGTATTATAATAATTGTGGGGTTTTCATTAGTTGGTTTAGTTTTTTGCACATTGTGTATTTGGATAAGATAACAGCTATGTCAAGGAACGACTAAAAATTCTAAAAAAGATGCCTCTTTTTCCACTCAACCTTCAATACTTCCATTTTTAAATTGAAGTAAAGAAGTTCCCTTTTAGTCACATTTCATTCAAAATAATATTCAACTGATTAAGAAAGCATGGAAGCCACGTTCACAACTTTCAATCATGACGACCCGAAATATAGATGTTGCTGCGGACATGTGAAGGTATTCTAAGCAAGTAATTCAACAAAAAGCAGAAGGGACTATATCTCAGCTCGAACTAAATGTCCGCATATGCAGCATATTGAAACATTACGAATCCTTTGAATGTGTAAGCTGGCCTCTGATTTATTTCAGACAATGCAAAAGCCATTGCTTCACAAATTAGGATTGAAATCGATTTTATGATAAGGATTTTATGACAACTTCTGAAAACTACGAAGAATCATGTTTAAGTGACTAAAATGTTTTGCTAAATTTTACACTGGTTTCCAGACTGGTTTCACCGTTTTCATGATACTAGCAATTATTGGAGCCGTTGGTTCAATGTTTAACGTTATGAAGGGAGAGTAAGCATATTATATATTTTTGTTGTATGATTTATTTTTCATGTTTATGGATAGTACCCAGTTATTAGTAGCTTCTCAATATTGTTGAACTTTGTAAGGAAATGCTATAAAAACACCTAACGAGACTTTGCTTTCATAAACAAATTGCTTAATGAATGAATGAATGAATATTTATTGATTTACGAAAAACACAAATACAGCAAAATAATGCTACATATTAATGCTATAATTATATATTTTAAATTCTTTACTTCTACGAAAAATACATCAATTTTAGTTCCACATCGGTCCTTAGCTTCATAATTAATGTAACTGTAGCTACAACTCTCTGTATTGCCTATACTACGGATAATGAAAAGTTTCTATATCCATATATGGTACTTACGGTTAGTTTGCTAGTAACTTTTCGTTCTAAACAATTTTCGTAAAAGTGTGATATAATAATTTTTAAGTTACTTGAATCATGGAAAAGGAGTAATTAAACATTTACTTTTTTTAAATATAGAACACGTCTTCAGAACTGGTTACCGGCCTGGCCTGAAATTTTGAAACCCAGGCCGGGCCGGCCGGATAAACACCTCTGCAAGAGCTTAATGCTTGGTAACTGTAAACATTAATATATGTTCATTTCAGGCTTTTGGGATACCCATTACACTTGGAGTGATTTTCTATCTAATGGTGAATATGAAGAGTCTGGGATCTCACGAACAATCTGTTGTTGGAACATGTGAGTATTATTGACAGATGCGGAGCTGGTAATAAAATCATAAATAAAACTTACGTTCAGGAGTATTTTTGTTTAATATTATAAATACTAGAGTAGTTAATTGGGATTTGTGTTATGTTTTTACAGTTACTCATCAGACTGGGTTAACATATGTTTTGAACCAGCTACTCTTTTAAACTGCAACTTGATTATCCAACCTTTAACCCAACATCAGTTCCAGGTGGTACATTTTCTGTTTTATGAGAAAACATCCTTACAAAATAGTTTAGTGGATAACAAATGTTTTAATCAGCATTTGATAAAAGTTAATTATTCCCATGTTTTCAGTGATCTTCGTCTTAATTATTGTCAATCTGATCAACTTGTACCTTCTATCCGTCGTATATCAGTTCTACAAGTATTTGGTTGATTTGAACAAATACAGAAAAATGCTTCGAAGCAGCAAACCAGCTGAATGTATTGTTATTGATATTCATAACTGAGTTAAGAATTCAAGTTATCTTTATATGATATCATTATTTTTGTTGTAATTAAGGATCCTTTTGTAATTTTTACGATCTCAATGTAGTATCGTTTTCTATAATGTTGTGTATACTTGCAACTTTAATTTGAACCCTCTACAACTAATTGTTTTGTATCTATTATATTCAGTTGTGTGAAAAGAATGAGAATAAATAATCACTCAACGTATTCTCAGAAGCAGTATGAAGATGACTAACAATAAGTTTTCTAACACAACTTCACCGGATATGCCCTCAAAAATGTCCAGGATCTAACTGAAACATGTACAGAAGCAATGAAAAGAGTAGATTGAGTTGATTTGGTTGTAATCACACTTATTCTAGTTACGTACCATTAGGCGCTGATGTTTGTGTCTTTTTATAGTTCCGAGTTATCGGAACTAATATTAATTAACGATTACTCAAGCTCGGAAAAAAAGGCTCCACTAGAAATTCATACTAATCTCGAAACGATTTTGAGACAGATTTGGATAAGTAAAAGTTTTGAATTCTAATTTGCTATAACACCACATAAAACATTATTGTGAACCTGTTCTAGTGCTTATAATTTCGCAAGAGTACCTGAAATGAACCCAATCTTCGATGTAAAAATGAAAGTTATTTAGTGGCCGAAGAATATATGCGAAAACACCTGTCAAGTAACATTTCAGAATCAGAACCTATTTAAAGGAACATAGAACAACTCCAGGTTCATTTTCTAGCCTTGTATTTCTGCACAACGCAATTCCACAGGATACGCAAAGATTTACTTTTTTGAATAAAACTGTGCAATGGCCACGTTAGAATGATCCCCCCTTGAGCCACTAATTCTGAATTGTGTAATGTATTTACTAATGCTTCCAGACATACTTTTTTCTTTACTGAAGTTTGAAACATTTCTAATATTTAGAAAAAATGGTGTCCAGTTTTTATTACAACGATCCGAAATATTTCATTTGCTGTGGTAATAGGCATATCAAGGTGAAATTGTTAATTCATTCACTTGGAGCGAAGATAAGGAAAAAGAACATTTAGGAATTTCATATCAAAGCACCGAATTGCGATTTATTCTGTCTCTGAGGGGATTTGAACTACCGACCTCTACCTCCCGGTTGAAAATACGAACCATCATTAGCAACCCACACTCAGACTGCTTCGTTTAATCGTAAGAAAAATTCCTTATAGTTAATTTTCAGACCGCATTCGCCATAATCCTGGCGTTGTCAATCCTCGGAACCTTTAGTTCTCTCATTAGTCTAATTACGGACAAAGAGTGAGTTCACCAAACATTTGAATAAAACTGATCTCCCGTTACTTCAACTTTAAAAATATTTACAATAATAGGCTAAAACTTAAACATTAGTTAAGGTCGAATGATCAATTCAATCCCACATAAAAATATATCGTGTTTTCTAATGGTCAATAAAATGAATACTTCTGGTTAACAGTAACTTTCTTGAAATATAACTATATCTATACTAACGACTTGAACTTTAGTGCAGCATCCGTATTGGCCCTCTTTATAAATCTGATTGTGGCCATAACTCTAGTGTTGACCTTCAAAACGGAAAACGAAAAGTTTCTCTACCCGTACATTGGCATTACGGTACGTTGGATGTTGTATATAATCAAATCATATTTTAATTTTAACTTTTTTAGTTCAAAAACTAACTTTACTAACAGCAACTGACCATGGACGAGCAGGCCCAGAATGGCAAACTTCAGTTGCACGGCCCATGTCCTGTTAGACTGAATAAAAATGATCTTTTCTGAGCTTCTAGGCCTGGTTTTTTGTCGTTCGAAAAACCAGGCCAAGTTCAGGTGACTTCCTTTGGAAGTAGAGGTGTCGGAACACGACCTTTGTTTGGTGAACATTAAATATAAGGTTGATCGGGATGCTTTTCACTATTCGATAACAAATGTGTACTTTCGTTACTTGGATGATATTATTTTAGATCTTGGCGGTACCTCTTTCATTCGTTGCGGTTCTTTATCTTGTGGTAATGTCAAAGGATTTCAAGAAGAGTGATCAGAAGGGTGCCATGGTGGGAGCGTGTAAGTTTTAATATTTTAGAATACTATTTACAAGAACTCTTCCATTAAGTAGAAATGTTTCACAATCAGATGATGATATCTGTGAGCGGAACAGAATTACGTCAACGATTTACCAGTTCTTGATGGTTTCAAAGTCATTTCCGATTTAACTTTTGATATGATTCAGCTTATCTCAAGTCAATTCAAACTGCCAGCAAAAAAGTACGATGCTAGTTTAGTAAAGATTTGTTTATTGATATTTTACGAAACACGAGATCACAGATATTTGGAGGATGAAGTGAGACGAAGGAACAAATGGGAGCCAGGACTCCATTGCACAGCACCTGGGGAGCGGAGGCGGCGGATCAGAAATTTGCAAGAATTCTTTCCTTGGGGCATAGTCAATAAAAGTAAATATATAGTCTGATTCATGCTGAATAACACCGTGTCAATTGCGTATTTTTGGGAAAAATTCCGTATTTTTTCCTTTTGCGAAAACTCTCCGAGCAATTGTGATGAGATTCTTTTGTACCACTCCATTATTACTTGAGTTAATTAGTTGTAAGGCTAAGGCGATGAGCAAATACATCTGGCTGGCTTGATAAATGCAGTCAATGATAGTTCCAATTACAAGTGTTTTTAAACTTTTTCACTTATTTCTCCAATTTATAAGATTAACTTTTTTTTCAGTGATATTCAGTCTGATCATTGCTAACGCTGTTAATGCATGGTTTCTGTTCATAATCTACAAATACTACAAGTTTCTGATTGATCTAAGAGCATTCCGCCTCAGTCAGAATACAAAACCAGCTGTAAATGCATGAAGAATCTTTTCTATCCGTGCAATTCAGTTGAAGAAACATACAGTTATAATAAAGAAGCTTTTTAATAAATTGTAGATCTCTCGGTTAAATTAGAATTGTTAAATAAAATTAACTATTTCGATTGTTCAGTTTCTTAAATAGAAGTTTTACATATTTTTGAAGAATCGACAAATTGTCTGTCTTTCTCTGTGTACAAGAGTTATTACTATTATAGAAACATTTCTGTTGTACAATTTCAGAAGACTACACCAATTTGAGAATGTAAGAACTTTGAAAATCATAGAATCACTCTGATAAAGTTAAAACTTGTTCGACCCTACTGTCGTAATAACTGCAAATATTTGTTATTGAAAATAGGAATATATAAGCCTGCAAACTGGAATAACCTTTTTTTCGATTCTACAGACCGGCATCGTTTCAAATGGAAACATTAATTGTCACTTTCGAGCAATTTAAATTTAAATTTCATGTAGCGGGCAATTGACTATGATTGACATCTTTGTTGAATAAGTTTGCTAGAAAAAGGTTTATGATAATCTTGTGATAACTGTTTAGCGGCTAATGAAACTTTTATAGCTCAAAATCAGTTTGATAAACTTGAATTATTTAATATTGGGATGAATTGGTGCTTAGATTTCACGTAATACATCCCATTCAAGTTTAAAACTTCACTCTTTTTGACAAGTTTCACCATCCTTATTTCCATGCTTGGACTATGAATCTTGGCTAATTCACTTGTTTCGGCCGCCGTTTTCGCCTAATAAACAATGTCCACTGTGGATCCGCGAGGAACTAGTTCATTACCGAAGCGAAAGCCCACCAACCAGGATTATTATTATTTAAGCCAAATAAGGCTAACAATGCGAAATCAACCTTTTACGGATTTTTCGAAGAATAAATTGGACTCTAGTCACCAATTCATTTCAGAGAGATTCAATTCAAGATATGCTGGGAAACTGTCGCTTTTCGGATTACAAAATACTAGTTACTTATAGATTTATAATATCAAGTATTTTTTTACTGACTGAAGTGTCCCAAGCACTACGTATTACAATTTTACTGATGATTTCATACCCTTTGAAACTTCCAGAAACAGTTCAAATAATTTATGTAAACTTGGAGGAAAACAAAAACTTACTTTCTTGCAAAGCATTTGATAATCTGCTATACTTGTTTGCGTTAATAATCTCAATAGATAATAAATACTTTGCGCAATCTATAAATACAGTTTGAATTTACAACCATTTCACAAGATTCCTTGGTTACTCATTGTTTTTTCGACTTTCCGGTATTTTACCCGTCCTGTTGGTCAATTTCACACAATTATAATACTTTACCCCCCTTAGTGGTCACTCATTGGTCCTCTAACTGTCCTATAATTGTCTGTAACAATGTTTCTTATTGTTGCTTTAGCCGCCGACTAGTTTTGGCAGTGTTCCAATTGTTCCTGCAGAATTGCTGGAGGCAATGCTCTTATTTTGCAAATTCAGATATAATTTGGAACTTTTATTGAAGTATTGTTCGTATTGGTAAAAGTAATTGTGGAACAAACCTTCTTTTGGATGAACCTATTTATATTTACTAGAATACATTTAGATACTGAATAGAGTGTCGAACAGACCCTCCAGCGGGCCGGGCCAGGGCCCTAGGAAAAGTAGGCGGGCCGGGCCCAAGTTGAATTGTGTGGTGTCGAATGTGTGCAAAATTATGAACGCTCGATCTATACTGCCCGAGCTGGAAAGCTTGAATTTTCAGTAACCAAGCAACATTTGGAATATTGTTTCTTCTATAGTTCAGTTAATCAAGGTTAGCTGTACCCATATAGTTCTCGTACAGGCGATATTGTTAAAGGCCATATCTTTTCTCGCTTTGTCAATAAAGACGCATATCACCAATAAACAGCAAATATCGCGCTGTTGAAAACCTAATTGGTGTCAAACCGTAGCATGTAACTGGTTTCGAATTGGAAATCTAACCTTTTATTCGAATCTTTTGAAATAAGGTAATATCTTACTTTTCTGAAACAGAAGATTCATTTTGACCAAAAAATAAGTTTACAAAAGTATTAGACTTGTAGCTATTTGAGTTACACTAATTCTTTCAAACAATGGAAAAACAAAGACTATTCTAGATTTAACAAACATGATGTTATTGTCTAACTTTTAAAAGTTGTATATATATAGTTGGAAGTTAAATAGATGCTTTAAGTTGATATAGAATAGCAGATCCCATAACTACTTAGATTTAGTGGCTAACCACCTAACATACTCAGTTATTAGTCATAAACTCGGTTTCAATAGTTTCATTTTTCATTCCATATTAAACAACTGGAAAGATCAAAAATCGGCCTTTGAACTGCACATAAAATTATGCAAACGTTCAAAGCCGCGTTCTTGGAAATGCAACAAAAACTGTACATTAACCTTGAGTGTAACTATGCGGAACATTTTGTAATTGAAAACAGTGTTTCTGATCTATTAGCGAATTTTGTATATACAGCTTTTTACACAATAGCTGTAGATTTCTTCAGCCCAGGACTTCGGTCTTTCATTTCAGGATCTTCCGAGCAGAGACAGCACCTTTCTTGGGGCACAAAACTACAGTCTGGCGGCCAAGGAACTCTGAATGGATAATAAATGGTTTTTTTCTTAATTTCGTAGGCTACCTTTCTTACATCAATCAGCAACACCTGGAAACAATGCGCACCTGACTATATACCTCCTCCGTTGAGAACGTGAATTTAACTAATTTCAGTTTTTTTTGCCAGCAATGGTGGAATTATCAAATGCAAAATCAGCGATGGGTTCTTTCTATAACATGGTCAGTTTAATTTCTTGCCTTGTCTATTTCTATCCTTATTTGGTAGAATTAAAAACCTTACTTCAAAAATCAAATTGCAACATTCAACTGATACCAAACAGTTTATTATTTTGACAACATTATTTTTTTCATTTGCAAGTAAGTTTCAAGTTTATCTTCAGTCCCGTAACTTCTATTTTTTTTAAGAATACTTTGGAACTTTTCCTAATTCTTTCCGCAACACTGCATATATTGTTTCCAGCGTTCTGTTGAGGTATACATACTTATATAATATAAGTTATATTAAGTAACTCTTGTCACAAGCTGCCCGTAAACAATTAATTTTTGGTCTGAAACAATATTTCCTAATAGCTTCGTTGTATGCTTGTCATAATCGAGACCGTAACACTTTCTAAGCAGTACTGAAATACCAGCTCTGTGTAGAAAACTACCTTTGTTACTTTTAACGTTGCCTTTTACTTTACTACCTTCTTTCAAATATTCGAACAACTAATGAAAGAATGAACTTCGAGTAGCATAAGCATTCTTTGATTCTAATTTTCTGAGAGAAAAAAGCAATAAAATTAAATTATTACTAACGTTTAGCTTACATAAACCACAGCAACATTTGAAAACCGGAGTTTTACAGTAAAACTTCTACCATATACTTTGAAAATAGATTCTGTATTTTCTTTAACACTCAGATTATATATAAGAATGTGAATCTCTCTTGTGTTTTTAACGAGTTTAAATGAACACACCATCAATTTTAAAATTGGTAGAATTTCACAGTTTTTTTATTCCCTGAATGGATTTCGTTCCTATTTTTGCCTTAAGATAGCGAACATGCCTCGCGCAACGCATAGCACAAACAAGTTGCGTTATTTTTGGAAGCGCAGTCAATTCAAATATGACAAATTAGTAGATTTCGAAATTCGAGGAAAGATACCTCGTGATTACGCAAAGTTAGTCTGACTATGTTTGTTAAACATTGTATTTTCGAGTAGGAAGCATACACTATAGCATAAAACATTATCTAACTACAATAGTAAAATTTAAAAGCTATTAAAATACTCTAAACTGAAGGTCTAAATTTTTTCGACCCTATCTTGTTTAGAACACTAGGGGTATACAACTAACCATAGGCCATACAAAACTGTCTACGTAGTGTATCATAACGTAACTTAAGTTTAGCTAATCCTCTAGCATCTTTTCGACAACTTTTTTTCAAAAGTATATATATATTATGTGGTCTTCAAGAACAAATTTCAACTAAACCATCTCCCGCATTTAGAAATTGCATCTATATTTCACATTCTACCGCAACAAGATCCAACAACTATGCCCGCATATTCTATAATTCACAATCTGTGATAAACTATGATCAATGCTCTATCTCCTGTGGTGATCAATTACATAAAACCCAGCAACTTCGTCAAATAGGCTACCTTACCGCGACGCGTTGTCGACAATAAACCATCCTAAGAAATCAACTTTTTGATCGCGATCTCTCGCCGAATAGGAGAAATTAGAAAAAGCGGTCAGCGGACGGGCTAACTAGATAATACTGGATACGGAACTCATAAGTAGACTTTAGAGGCTGAAACAAATAAAAGCCAAGTAATATATTTTGAATGAAACATTCATTTGTGAATTATTTTTCAAGTTATTTATTTTTAAATATATATATTGAATAGATATAAGGAGAAGATATGTTGCAGCAGCGGATGTCTAACCATCGGACTAGGGAAAAGTATCACAGAATATTACAATACCCAATATACAAAGAAAGATGCAAGCTGGTTTTCATAACATAGCTCTCTGCTCCTTTAATATAATTAGAATTGATTCCCATAGTTATGATGCAGATACGAAATTCGATACATTTTCAGGATTTTGTTTTTGAAGATTTATCGGCATCATAGGGCAAGGAAAAAATTAAAATATTATTTTTACTGAAGCAGGTGCTATATTAAGAGAATCAGTTGGAAAGTTCTTGGATAATTAATTGATATTTGATAATTGAATAATTGATAGATAAATTGATTTCTCTAAGTCAAGGGCCTGATATTCGTTGTTGCAACATTTCTTCTCATTATATGTAAAGAGAATACACTTAAAAAGTGTTCTTTCTACTATAGTTCACGTGAATTACCAGAATTCATCAAATGTGTTTTATGAACTAGACATTCGCCGAAAATTCGCGATCTTATTGTAAGGTTTGAATCATTAATGTACTTTATATAAAAACGCCTAGCGTGAATTCTAAATCTAGTGTTTGAAGTAGTAAACAGTGGGTTACTGTGCAAAAATACCGTACTTCCAATTTGTCAAATCGTGAGTAGCAGCAAATCTTATATTTTCTGTATTGTCGGAACCCAGAACTTAGTTGGTTTTAGCATTACTTTTTTATTGGATTACTTTCTGGCCTTTTTAAATCGACGGGCCCGAGCCGCCCGGTAATCGAAATTTTTTGGTCCGGATAGTTCTCTTTCCTAAAAATCGAATTCCTTTTACTAACAGTAAAGATAGTTAACACCTAGTAGAATAATAGCTACAAACAATCAAAAATCTTAGGAATTGAAATGTTGCAGCAGAGAATACTATTCGAGTAATTTAACAATGATAGTGCTTTGTTCTTATTGGGAAGATTACCAATTTCAATTTCAGTAATTAATTTATCGTACTAGCTTTGTTGGTATGTAACCATCGTTTGGATAATTTCTAGAACTGCATTTCACATTAAATTTACAATAGATTTGGCAAGTGGTCAATGTTTCAAAAACATGTAAAAATTTGCGGATTTATTAACATCTGCAAAAAATGTTTACGTATCTCGTATTCGCTAAATTCATCAGGCCTAATCAAATTGAAACGGCGTCTTGAACTTGGAATTCACGAAGTTTCAGACATTATCAATATGGGTCAGTACGTTTGCCAAAAACCTACTACTCGATGACCGTTTTCGCCGAATTATCGGTCAGACAGTTGCATCTTTCAGAGACTGGCGAAGCTGCGAGGGGTTTCAAATTGACTGTGATTCATCAAGTTGCGCACGAGGTTCGCTTTGTTGCTTTGTTTTCCGTTAAGAAATGACGACAGATGAAACATTAGATATAAAAAGGATGGGAGGTACTGTAAAGAGTTATTTTCCAGCAATCATCATAGTTTTTAAGGTAAGAACTAGGATTCATATACATATACACCATCAAAAAATTCCAACGATTATTTTGTAGAGCATTCTAATTAATTGAATCCTTCTGAAACTTTTCTTTCACGTAGAGTTGGTTCAGTACTTTGTGTATTTAGCATATAGTCTATCTCAAGACCTAGGTTTCCAGCGTGGTATGAGGAGCGGTGCGCCGTGTTATAAAAAATAAATGTACTCTTGGAGATAACGCACCGATTCTGCATTCATGTTATATAACATGGCTCACCACTCGTTATACCGCGCTGGAAACCTAGGTAATGAGATAGACTATAGCACTGATACACAATTTTTGGTATTTTGAAATACTAACAAATTTTAAGTAGCACAAAGTTAATTGTTCAGCCTTCAGCCTAACAACCCGTAGAAAATTTCACCGTTCATTTCATAACCTATGTTGCCTTCCTATAATTAGGGAGGCCCATGTATTCAACAGTTTTCGACCTAGCGTCTTCGTTTCAGGTCTGCCTTAGCGTCTACCTTTC
>JAQGAV010002219.1:0-16657 GCA_034691345.1 Phasmarhabditis papillosa
CCCCCCCCTCTTATTGAACTATGCTTACCTAATCTGTCTATATTGTTGTCTAATAAATGCTTGACATTGTTGAATAGCCAATTCAACTGGAGAATGAGAAAGAGAACGTTCAAAACAGACAATGAACGGAAGCGAACCCTTTACCTAAATGGGGGCATTAAAAACTACGAAACAAAAGTTACGTTAAATTAATTTATAAGGCTTCTATTAAAACAATAAGGCCGTATTCTGTTTAAAAGGTTCTGGGTTATGAACAAATATTTTAGATCTACTTATATAGTCGACGGGCTGATCGCTTCTAGAGACCGTATCCACGAAACCCGCGGTCGGGCTCGGGCACTGAAAATAGCGACCGCGGGCGTTGACCGACCGTGCCTTCGTGGATACCGATTGACCGACCGCAACCGGCGACCGCGAGTTTCGTGGATACGGCCCTAGGAGTATCAGGCCGGGCCGGGCCGTGCCGGCCGGATAACCAGCTCTGGGCCACAGGGATTAGATCACATTTATGCAAAGGAGCGCCGTAAAACAGCTCATCTTAGTCGCTCTGGCGCAGAAGTCGCAGCCCTTTTATTGCAAGCAATTTGTTCCTCGATTATAGAAAGCTGGTTCTAATTATACTGACTAGACACTTTATTTATTTGAGATTCTTCAAGTATTCTTAGATTACCTGTAATACATCTAAAGTACAGGACATAAATTTATTAGCATCGCACTCCTTCTTGCCGTGATTACACGAAAAGGAACCGTCCTAAAACATAAAAATTATATATTTTAGTATATTAATCATATAATTCTTACAGTTTAAAATATCCACTTGTATGTGAATTTACATTTTTAATCATAAGTGTAAGCTACAGTTAGCGTGTAAAACAATAGCTTAAAGGCATGGTAACCTTAGGAAACAACTTTGGATTAAAATAAATAACCTTGGGAAATCATATAAATGTATGTTTAATTATTATAAAAGTAATATAATATAAATAACATAGACTTACCCTCATAATTCGTGCATTTCCCCATGGAATTAGTTCTAGTTCGAATTGTCCTCTAAATTGGTTGAAGACGGTTCCAAGCTGATTGGCGATAAACCTTAAAGTAGAAAATGTTTTTGAATGGAATACCAGTTTGATTATGCAATAAATTAGCTAAACTATAACATTCGAGAGAGACGTATAAGAGCAAGACTATTCCTATAAAAGATAGATAAACAGTCTTCTCTGCACACGGCGTATCCTACAGAGTCCGTGATTTGTACTTTTCGTTTGAATTAATTGGTTTATGGCTAAATCGGGGTATATTCGCAGCTCCTCACACCATTAAACTTTGGTTTTTGTTTCGTTTATACAATTTATCAGTCATTTCGATGAAAACCAATTAAAGTTCAAACGACAAACACAAATCACGGACTCTGGCCGCGTGCCAACACCAAATTTGGCACACTGCCCAAGGGGACTAGGTATAACATTAGAAAGGCTAATTTAGTTTCCAGCCGGTCCATGCGGTTTAAAGAAAATCTACAAACTCTTATAATAATTATAAAGAATATAATAAGACTCTAATAATCTTATCTATTCCCTCTTACTTTTGACAATATGGACACAATGCTTCAAATACAAGTGATATCTTCAGAGGAGTTCTTCTATTCCTAAGAGCTTCGCATTGTGATTGTACTCCACATTGTTGAGCAGCATGAGCACTGTCACACCTAATTAGAAATGTTTAATATAGTCGACGGACGGATGTCATTCTGTTAAAGTACTTCGAAAACTCGTAGTCCTTTAATAGTTTAAAAATACAGCAAAAATTCCCAACTAATTTTTCTAATCGAATTTATTAGGAATCGCTATTGTTGTATTTCCACAATTTAGCTTATTGGGTCTGGATCAGATTTATAAAAGACAACAGAAAGAAATGTTTAATATATACTTCGTCACTGTTAAATATGTGATGTGAAAAGAGTGTTTACTTTGGAAATTAATTATTAGATTGCTTTTTTATTAGATTCTATTAAGTAGTTTTCATGACGTCTGCGGCGGCTGCAGCGTAAAATTTCCGCCGCCCCTTCAAATGGAAACATCAAAAGGTTTTGATTGTCTCGGCGGTAAACGCAGCGGAAATTTTCCGCTGCCGCAGCTGGTCGTGAACACGGCTTTAGATGAGTGTGCGGATTTTTTCTGCCGGGCCGGTATGGGCTAAACATTTGCTATATCTGCTGTTTTATAGCCAGACTGTTCTGCCAGTTATGAGCTTCAGTTTTAGTTATTCCAGTTATCCTAAACTCTCAAAAGCAAAACGATTTTTTAAATACTTTTACACAAGAAGTTTAGGTACAGTTGTTCCCTTTTATTATAGTCGCAACTTCAATTGGAGAACAGAGCGGTTGTCTATATTGTGCTGCAGTGTTATTAATTATCTTCTTTAACTGACCATAGATCTGGGGGTATATCACATTGCTGTGTCCTCTCATGTTGATGGGGTGCTGGATGTTGCATTTGCTGCTGTGGATAATGTTGTGTTGTTGTATGAGCATGATGAGCATGGTTTATCTAAAGTGTATTAATATATATAAAGTACAGAAGTAGGAACTTGACGCGCTGGTCCAGACAGGGCCAGCAAATTGCCACCCCTGTTAAAATACAATAGACCAATAGACACTTTGTATATCTCGAAGAAGAATATTGATACTAAACACTCCAATATTACTCTTACATCTTATTATTTTTGTAATATAATAGTACTTTACCCGTTCAGCCCAGGGCCCATTCTTGAAAAAACTGTCCGGACTCAGGGTTGGGAAATGGCCGGCCGGGCCGTTGCTCAAATGTTCGGCACAGGCCCTGGCCGGCCTGGGCCGGCCCGTTCGGCCCTAGTCTATTTCATATTTTTTTTAGCGGATATTGTTCAAAAAAGTTAGTTTTCAGTGATTTTTCTTTCATAAACAATAAATAATGCTACAAGCTTTACCTATTGATGTTTTTGGATACCATTTATCAAAATATTCACCTAAAATCAGTCTATTTCCTCATAAAAATTATCCCTTCGCGAGCCCATTTTTGAATTTTCGGCCCTGAGCCCAAATTTTCGGCCCCGGCCCGGGACGGCTCGTGAAATTCCCAGCCCTGTCCCGACTGGCCCAGTGCAGTCCACTAGTCGTTCAATTCTAGTTATAACAAGCCGTCTGTCTTTTTCTTTACACTTTGACCTCTATCTGCACCTAAGTCCTGCTGATTCATGCGAAAGGAGACGCGGTGGTAAAAAATGTAGTAATTTGAGTCTCTCAGTCATAAGGAAGCCGAGTGACCAAAAGGAAGGCGGAAAAGTAATAACAGTGAAGAATGTGATTAAGTCTAGTAAATCATTCTTAGGATCGAGTAAACGCATGTGTGGGAAATTCACGGGCCGAGGTTAGGCGTGGCTAACAAATTCAGATCACGGGTCGGCGCTGACCGGGTCATTTCCACCCCTGAGCAAAGGTATATGTATATGAAATTTCAAATGGGAACTGACACGAAAGCTAGGTTTCTTTTGTAAACTAAAAACCTTAAACCTACAGTAATGAATAATATAAATGTGAGTATAATATAGAGCATCTTTGGTTCTAATAGCAACGAACTTGCCAGTCACTCGAATAACAATGGTCCTGCTGCTGGCCAGCATTTTAAAGCAAAGGGCCTCCCCGCCGGACATTTTAAATAAATTTATTGCATTTTAACACCGCGGTTGTTCTTAGAGTTCACAGCGGTCAACTAACTACCTTCCACTGAGACTCTCATTGTTTTTGTCTAAATGGATTATTTGTAAAAAGATCACATCTGTTTAACATTTAGAGAATAATTTACAGAAGGCGAGGGAAGCCGGCTAAATAAAACAAAAGGTACCTGTCGCACGGCTCGCCAACGGAGACAGTGGGGTTAAAGGACTGAGATCTCATTTTAAAATTAAAGTTCATTTTCCTCTGGAAAGCTTTAACCGAATCATTCGAAAAATCTCAGTTGCACAGATTGAGTTATGGTCTTTCCAAAGATATATGAATAAACTTAAAAATGCTTAACAAAATAAGCCAGAGTATGAGCATCAAGATTTCACAATTTGAATTTGCTCTGTCCCGTTATGTTAGGGCGCGGAGAGCCGTGCTCTATCGACTTAACCAATAAAATTGAGATGTAATATTTTTGGGTGTACCGTGCCTTTAACTAGATATGATGCATTGAATTTTTGAAGGGCCGGAACAAAATTAAGGTAGTGGTACAATTGTCCGTTTTAAACAAGCTCCCAGGACAGGGTTGGCAAAAGATCCGGCCGTACTTTTGTGAAACGAGGGCCGGCCCTCACTTGCGGAAACAATCAATAATGATCTACGGCCCGGGCCGGCCCTTGCCACTCCTGCCCAGGAGAATTACCTTTATTTGTTGCGGCGTAGAGTCCAGTGTGAGGTTTAAAATAACAACACATACATATACTCTAGAGAATCCACGAGGTCACTGAATAAAACCTACAATAAACTCCCAAGAATCGGCAGCGGGCATTCAATACCAAAAACTAGCCATATTGATTCACAATACTTCTAGTTGGCAGAACACTTGCAAGGGGAATTACCTTGGACACGTCTCGTCGCAACGTAAGATACAACATACACCCGATAAATAGATCCTGTAACTTGTTGCAAAGGACAACGCATTCGAAGATAAAATGTCCATCAATGGTAGGCAGATCTCTAAAATATTCAAAAGCTTGTTGAAATAATCAACCCCATAACAAGGTGCCTCGACAAACCAAAATGTTCAAACCCTTACTGCACAATTAACAGAAACATAAAACAAACATATTTATTAAACAAACTAACTGCAATCACAAGTCAAGAACCTAAATAAGAAACTGAAAACAAACAAACTAAGGTAAAATCAGAACAACTAGCCCAAGTTGAGGAGACGAAGTCTTCTGAGGGGACAATGTTCCACAATGTGGGCATGTGCTCCAGTTGCGCCACAGATACCGCATACACGAGAGTAGAGAATTGGACAGCTGAAACAAGAGTATATTAACTAGGTAAAAAATATTGTTTGTAAAATCATGCATGTATGGTTAAAAATGGGAATGTGCCCAAAAAGCCAGCCCAGTATGATGGGTCCAATCACCAGAGATGAGTAAAGCATGACAAGTGAATATTCACAAACGTTGAATTAGATTTAAAACAGACCGCTGAGGGTCCTACTTTAATAGTGAAGGAAAAGGTAACAAGCTATACTCAAACTGATAAGGGTGAACAAAAGTTTCCAGTTCGCTGGTATATAAAAAATCTAAATGACGTCAAGGAGAGTCCAGCTATAGCACAATAATTCCGCACAATAAAAGAAAACATTAGCAAGCAATTGAATCCATTTTTCGTTAAATGCAGATCGACACATATGCAAAACATTTCGTTATAATAACCGACTTATATTCATATGAAGACAGAATTTGTCAAGGTCATCGAAAATCAAAGGCGAAGCTCCCAATATAATATATATTAATTGACACTAAGATAGGAGCCAAATGTCAGAAAAAATAATGGAATTATAATGAGAAAAAGTAATTAATCTGCGTGCGCGATGGAATTATAACGAGAAAAAGTAATCACTATCTGAGTATATACTCAAACTAGGAGCTATTAATCATCCTGTAGCAGGTGACGTACACTCCAATGCGAGATAACTAGCTACTACAAAGTAACCCGGCTTCATACATAACTGTTTTTACAACGATCAAACACAGGAATTCATTCATCTAACTATGAGCCGAACAGTATTATCCATGACCATGGCTAAGCCAAAAATAAACTTACGCAACGAGTCCTTTCTGATTGAGCATCATATGTGATCTCCAAGGTCCCTTCTCATGGCAGCGTGGCATTGGTTTGAGCTCCGTCTTGCTCCGGCGAACGTACTGAGCAAAGCAGTACTCACAATAATCTTTCTAAAAAAGCAAATACATATTACTGAAGATATCAGCATACCATAAAACCCGCGTGCGGGTAATGAGAGTCGGAGTCACCATCGTGACTGTGGTGGTCACTCTGGTAAGGATCCTCCGTAGCGTAGCCAGAGGAGATTGAATGAGGCGAACATGGTCTGAACAAATAAACATAATATATTCACACTGATTCGTATTACCTTGATCTGAGCAATCTCGTCCTGGAGAAGGCAACTTCGCCGGAGTCGCATCGGCTACGTCTGAGATCCAACACGGTCTTCCCAGTGCTTATTTGCTCGCTCTTAAAATTTACAACGTAATAATAAAAGCTACAAAATGCTACAAACATTTCTCGGCTTCAGCTGAAGAGTTTGCTTGTACGGCTCTTCAGGCTGCTGTGTAACTCCAGCCGGGGCAGATCTATTATCACGAAGAGCCAACAACTGCTTGGTAACAATCGGCTTCGACTTCAGGAGCTAAACATTGAGCATTAATGATATTATTTAAAACAATCTACATACCGTCTTGGTATTGAAATCATTCATCGTTTCAACCGTTTGAAGTTCAATCGGAGAAGAAATTACCGCCAACGATCAAAAAGACCATGATTGCGACAGGGGTGACGGCCCGCCCATTAATTCCCACGGTTTCTCTGAGAAAATGAGGGCGTGTCGGTTATTTTTCCCACGCTTTTCGTGGGAATCGTGGGGCGGAGCTTAAAAATGCAACATTTGAAATATTGGCGAAATGCCAAGTGTTCTTCGCGCAATTGCGCGAAAAATTAATGTGTCCACATCGATTAGCAATTTTTAAATCGATTGGATGGGCTTCACATGAATTGTTCAATATTTTTACGCATTATTGTTAGATCTGTATGAATTTTATATTAGCTGATTCCAGTTCACAGCTAGTCGCAATAGTCAATATATAGTCAGTTTAGATAACATAAAGCATACTCGCAGGTTTTTGGCACGGTGTGTAAATGGTTAATTCGACTCGCTGTGAGTTGAAATGGATTTACATAGCTAGTTGCATGTAGTAGGGAATATAGCATAATCAGTTTTATCCAGAATAAGATCGAGCTTTTAACTTGAGTTGCTAAATATACCTAACGTTGTATCAAAAGTTGACAATCGTCGAATACATTTCTTGCTAAATTGTGATTTCAATCTTATTAAGGTTTCGCGCAAATCGTTATTTATCGATACACTCTTTACTAGTTGAATAGTCCCAGTTAGCTCTATGTTAGTAGATTTCTTTGCAAACTCACATGCTTATGACTACTACTACACACTCAGCTAAAGTTGCAACTTCTAGGCAGAATAAATATTACCAATCAACCAACTCTTCCAACTTCCACCACTGAACCATATGCTCATGTTATAGAAGGGGCTAACAAAAATCATTTAAAATAGAAACACAAAACATTTGTTTGAACACATTGGATGGTCAAGGAATCAGAGTGTATAAAAATCATATATAATAGAAACAGACTTCTACACATATACTATCAAATCTTCAAGTCTTTTCTGGCTACCTTATTCAAATTCATTAGCACAATATTGAGTGTGCCTATGCGAGCGTTCGGGAAACATTTAGTTTTCAGTTAGATAATTTCGCTTAGATATCGCAAAACGCTCTTAAAAACCTCCCAATTGAATACTTCTTGCACAACTATCCCCAAGTTGTTCTGAGGAACAGTACGCAAAACTGTAAATTAGCCGACAAACATCTGGAGAACACTTGGCCACTGCAGACTATCAAGAATAGCATTCAGAAGTACGCATACTAACTGTGGTTAAAGCCGGTAAGAATTGGATAACCATCGGACTTGAAATTGTTCCTTCAATATTCGGTCAGTTATATAATATAGTGCAAACTCGAGTCAGCAATTCTCTATGAAGTATACTGGGTACGTCTTGAGGCGGTTATGAACTACGTGCAATTCGAGATCATGATCATATCTACATCTTCCATTTGATTAACTATTTACGTTGAAGTAGCAGTGCAGTACACAACCAATAGTTTGTTCTTGAGTAATAAATAATTCATATGGTTTCAATCTATATATATATTAAGGTATTTTCTACACTGCGAGATTATAGTACACAACGTCATCGGTTCTTCTGCAAAAAGAGTTTTAGGCCCGTTTATACTAATCGGGCAGTCTATACAAGGTATCTAGTCTCTATGGTAATTGCCGGATGAATATCTTATGTTTTTGAAATGAATGAAACAACTTCACCCTAATATCCAAATGTATTAATCTTTCGTAGTCAAAAGCGACGAGTTTGAATTTAGCTTCCTTTTCAGTAAACAATTAGTATACCTGGGGGACCCGGGAACGTGAGCATTACAGCCATTCTCGGAAAATATTTATCAGTTGTAAATTTGAAGATCATTAAAGCCAAAAATACAATTTCAAATGACTGGCAAGGTATCTCCGGAACAGTATGGTACTTAGTTAGCTACAGGCTCCCAACAGTAACTTTACACGCTACATTGTTTTACCTTCCATGACTATGCTTACAGAGATACTGGGCCCTACCGGGGCTAAATTCAATTTTGTAAATGCATAAACTATCTTACGTTGTAAGAAAATCTAAACCACCAATTTAGTTTTTTGTTTTCATCAACAAGATTACCAAATAAATACTGTTTGTCTTTATATTTACTTTACAAAACTATAAATTATACATATTCTTCTCATAACAACAATCTGTATTACGGTAGCCCATTTTGATTGAGACACTTCGTCAAAATTGCTAAAGACTTGCTACCGATTGGTTTACTATCTCATGGTAAATACTACCAACAAAACCCATTGTACCGAATAGACTGTTAAGTTAGTTTCCATAATATTTAAAAAAATCGCAAACTAATGGCAAGCTCTGTTGAAATCTGCGAACAGAAAGAAACCATCGGAAATTCCCATTTTTCCTCTATGTCTGACATCACTAAAGATTGTGCCAGACGCCGCATTGACCGGTCATGCGGAATCTGTATTTTCATGGTAATTCAGTCTCTGACAATATACTCAACCTATGAATCATATCAAGATCTCCATTACTGTGGCTTGATTTCCGGAAAATACTTCAGGAGCAGTCAATCTAGGCAGTTGAAACCAAAACAATTCTGAGCTTGTTAAAAAACAAACATAACATATAATTCTTTTAGAATGCTGCCAGTCTTACAAAGTGATGTTCATTTCTTTTATTTTCTTTCAATCATACTGCGTACAATTCCTTTTAGAAATGCCAATGTTCCAAACTATTTGGGCCCGTCTTAAGTCATGCTTTACCCTTCAACCTACTGATTCCCAGCTTCCAACAACTTCGCCAGCCGCAACTGAGAAAACTGGATTATTCCAGCCCGGACTACACGGTTACGACCGTAAGACGGTCATGGACCAACTTGCAAATCCAAGACTTTACACAACCGCCCCGAAAGCAAAACCTGAAGAGATGGAGCCTGAATGGTTGGTTAGAACTATTCTGTTAGATTACTCAACCATGTTGAGAAATACTGAAAATTTCAAGATATAATATTAATAATCAGTCTTTTATTTATACTTGGAAAACTTTAAGAACAGGAGGAGCTATCTTCAACGCAACTGTATTCAAATAGATCGTTTTTTATTTCAGCCCTGAGGCCGATGTTCAGACTACGACGGATCCCACAGCAATGGATATCGCGAATGACTCGGAAAGCGAAGAAGAAATCCCACCAGCCCCATAGGCTCCCCATGTTGGACTAATATGATGATGATATGGCAATTTTTGCGACATACCTTCCTGTATAAGTATTATTAGTTGTGTTTGGTCAAAGGGCGACCTTAAGAGTAGTTACAATGTAAATGTTTTCTTTTTCGATAAATGAGGGTTAATACATTGTGTAGGTGTGCGAAAAACAGAAACAAGCTGAAAAAGTAAAATTTAAAATTTAAAATGAAAGAAAACTTGTATGTTTGTATCACAAAGCAGCAAAAACTTTCATAGAACTTTTTGTTTCCTTCCGATTGATAGCAGAAACTTTTACACAGATGGTTGAGTATCTCGAGGAAGAGTAACTATTTAATATAGACACGTTATATAATATATTTGCTTAAAAATATAGTTCTTCCAACATTCAGTCTGAGATTCAACAATAATCTTCAGAGCTGGTCTCATATTTTAAACAATTATTAAATTGACTTTATAAAATGTAAATTATATAAACATCTAACATTGTAACGTTCCTTCTGAACACTAACGCGCACTGCACAAAGAAGATGTTGGTCTCATTATGGTCCCAATCGCTGTCATAGGAATCTTCAAGAACTCTTTTATACTGAATCCCAGTAAACTGAGAACAATTTAGCCTATGGTTAGATCTTATCTCAGCTTAGATGATCTCAATAAATTAATTAACAACATTCAAAAACTAAGTAATCTACGAAAACTTGAATTTCTAAGTAAATATTCTTCTTCTGAACTAAATTGTCGTGCCCACTTTCTATGATCTTTAGAATTTTACTATTATCAACTTATATTCTATTAAAATGGCTTACTATATAAGATGTACAAGATAACTTTTCGGTTTCTAAACTTTCATAGAGGCGGAATTTACCATCATACTTGCTATAATAGCGATTAGCTTCAGCGAATTGAGTCTTGTTCAGAACTCCGACGCACGGCTCGCCATCGGAGGGATTAAAGGACTGTGGTCCCATTTTAAACTTAAAGCTCAATTTTCTCTAGAACGCTTTGACCAAATCATTCGAAAAAAAACTCAAGCGCACAGATTATGATATTGCCTTCCTGATGATAGATAAATGAACTTAAACTCCTTAATAGAATAATCCATGAGTTGAGCCGCAAGATTTCATCATGAAATTGCTCTGTCCCGTTACATTACGGCGCGGCGAGCCGTGGACGGCAAGCCAACTTTAATTGGATACTACACAAACAATACGAACCTTTGACAGGTAGTTTGAGAAGTGCACAGTTTTCGCTACGTTTACATTAAACAAGCAATTTTTTTGTTTGAACCTCCTTACCAGTATCCATAGGGGTTTCTTATCTTTTATATTTTATATTGTGGTGATTTCATTTGAATTCCGGGAACCGTTTGAAAAACTATAAATTCGGTATAAACATGTTCATTTATTGAAATGAGGTATTAACGTATTTTTGTTAATAAAAAACACAGTGACTCATCGTGAAAAGAACATCAAATCCCTTGACGGTGAACGAGTTAAGAATATTCCCCATTGCAAAGTGACGTTGAACTCCGTATGACTCATGCAAGAATGGCCAATCAAATGACGTCGCTGCTTATAGTCGCTAAAATATGTCACACTCTCTCCAGGCTACAAGCAATAGTATACTCATAAATATTGGGGTATGTTGGTCCGGGTTACTTTAGAACGGTTGCAAACTGAATCCTAGCCCTGTAACTAGTGAGAGTGAAGAAAATGGAAAGTGTTTTCCTTACAAGTGTTAAAATGGAAAGTTGTTTGTAGGTACGAAGGGAAGTATATAAGAAATGAGTATGTTTTTCAGTTTTTCTTAACGGTCAAATTAACGCTTTGCAATTGGTGAATTTTGTTTGCTTTCAGATTTTTGAAATACCCGAGACAGTTGAAACAAATAATCTATGAAATTAAGCCAAATACTTTTGTAAAACTCAAAACTCTGCATTATGGAATTCTACATTGTGTTAAAAGCCTAATGTTAAGATGATCTAATGTTCGCCCATTATACTTATTAGTTGTTTACCCTATATTTTTATATTTGAGATACACAAACCTGGTGCCTGCTTGGGTGTCAACCTGTTCTTCTTCTTATCTAAAGCGCTAATACTTCTCTAGCAATATACAAACAGTCACCTGCTCTTTTTCAGAACGGCGTCTACTTTATGGTTCTTTTCAGGATTGCAGTTCAATTTTTTTTACTATTGATCATAGATGCCAGTTAACGTTCTGTTATGTTTATAATTCTTATATAATAGCATTACTCAAATGATTTCCTCATTATAACATTTCTTTCGTTTAATTGGTTAAATATGTTTTTAGGAAAGCTAACGTGTTCATGTTTTACAATAACCATATAGGAAGATACAATGATAGATAAGGTAATGTTACTAGAAACAAAAGTTTTCTTTAAAGTTCCAAAAATGTGATAATGTGGGTTCCCCGCAGTTATTATTGTGGAACATTTCAGATTGATAGATGAATGTATATTTTTCCAAAATCTCTAATTCATATGCATATTTGTAGCATTTGTTTTGAACAATTAGATATAAGTTTATAAACATAAGCAACATAACGTTCATTTTTCAGGATACTTTTTTCGAAGCCCTTACTGATCAGCAAATAGGTTTCTTCTGTGCACACGAGTATGACGAGAATGTTGTTGAACTCTTGGAGGATGTACTGAATCCCAATCAAATGAAACTGTAATATCAATATCTAGAAGGAAAAAATAATATTACTAATCAGGAACCAGAAAGCCATAAGGTAAACCAAGTTATAAGATTAGACTATGCCTATGCACTCCTTAGTGTATTCATTATTTTTTCTAACCTCATTTTTTCAAAAATATGAGTTCTGTTTTGTTTTGGGAATATATTTCCAATAGACACAAATACTTAAAACAAGTTAAATGGTGCAACCATCTTCGCATATATGAGAATAGTTAAAAGAACATTTTAAAATTTTTAGAACAACATCGTACCAGACTCTACCATCCTTGACTACCATTTCAATGCGAGCTTCTCGAGGATCGAAAGAAAAACAAATGTTTCGTATGGTTGGATATCTGGAGAAGAAGTCAAGCCGACACCGAAATGAACGATTTTGACATATGGAGAGAATATGCAATTGAGGTGAAACACTCTACAATAACAGTTACTACTTTCTTTATACAGCTGATCCATAAAGTTGAAACACTAAGTTTGGGTGATGTCCAAAAAGTTATAGCTGGATCGACAAAATATTAAACTTTTACATCGTTTCTCGTCAAAATGTTCAGTTTGACCTAATCATTCACTAAATAAATAGACAATAACAGCATTTGAATTTGTTTAGGAATACTTCTGGTCTCTTCTCACAAGCAAAGAACGTGGAGCCTTTGTCGCCCTTCTGAGCGAAGTCCAGGAAATAGATTTTATAGTCACAGTAAGTGATGAGAAACAGGCTGTATATAACCAATGGAAGAAAAAGGCGGTCAGATTAATATTCTGCCTTTTACTGACTTCGATAAAATGACTTTTACTTTACTTATAGTCTATATATAAGTTATAGATCAGTTAAAAGCAGTGTAGAACATTATTAATGTTAGTTAAAAGATTATGCCTAACAAATCTGTTTCTCTTTTCCAGATTCAAAATATACCGCCGTTTCTATCTGAACTTGGATTGCCAGAAAATAAGAAGAAACTGTTCGTGAAACTTGTTGAACAGCGGGATTTCGAGGCTTTAGATGGATGCATGGGAAATTTTCCAGCATTCACAGAAATGTACGGATGGTGGAAAGCAGATGTATCAGTAAGTAGAAATTTATTTCCAAATTCCTTTTCAAAAATAGGTACATCTAACAGAGAAGAGTAGGCTCACTTAAAAAATAGAGAAGTATTTAGGCTGCAACTGATGAGCAAGCCATCAACGTTAGTACGCAGACCAGTTCAAAGTTATCTTCAGTTAACTTCGTGAGGTGGTTCTTGAATATATGTACCATTTTTATACAATTTTATAGAGCTCCTTCAGAAAAAGTAGAAGTTTCTTATGTTATACACGATGAAATTGAAAATAATGAACACTTCATCAATAACGAGTAAGTAGGTTGCAGTTAGTTGGTTGGAATAAATTTTAATCGAAAACGTTCAACTTATTGTTAGATATTTATTATGCACAGGTTGCCAATGTTTTGTGAAACTTGGACAGCATAACTAGCCTTCAAATGAGATTTCCTTAACATGCCAAAAAATTACAATTTTAAGCAAGTTACGGTCTATATTGCTGTTTGAAGTCGTAACTTGTTGCGTTTGAGAAATTAACAAAAATTATAATTTGTTAGAAAATTTCAGGTTGACCATCTCAAACGACAACATTATATATATCAATAGTTCTAAACCAATTGTTTCAAGTACTGACATAGATGTTGAGCCTATTTCACTAAAGTCGAAGATGTATTCTAGCACGTAAGAAAACTTTTAGTTGTTATGGGATCTTTCGTAACTGTGGCTATTTATTCATCGAATGTTTTGTTTTTGCTTTGTCCTATTGCTAGCATAAGAAGCAATTCATTAAACTCTCTTTATAGTTCGTTATTACAATCCAGTTCACAGTGTGAGACTAGTACAGAACAAGGAAAGAGCAACATGCATGTATGTATATTGTGCTTCTAACATTTTCGTACCGAATTTCAGATTATTGACTACCCTTCTTTCATGGATAAGCTGTGCACAGCCCAACAAGTGGAACATTTCAGAATATTCAGCAGCAAGGAAAAATGGAATCTCTGCGATGAATGGATGCGCCAATTTCCACAACAACAAGAAGATTATGTAAAATGGAAGATTGCATTTATGGATAGCAGAGAAAATATAAAGAACAATAGTTTTCTAGTTAAGCGAATTACACCTAACAATTAAATGTTCATAAAAGTCGTTAACGAACGTGTTCTACATTTTATTATATATAAAGTAACAAAGCGTTCGAAATAAATAAATAATTTCCAAACATTTAAACTTTTTCAGCCTGCTTATAGTATTTGCGTCAAATTCCCAGTAAATGTGAAGAAGAGTCTAGAAGGAAGAGGAGGTGTCACACTTCGGAGAATTGCCCAAGAGAATGGAGTGGAACTAGAAATGAGTGCCGGTAGGCAGATACTTCCTACATTTCATTTCAAATTTTAGAAAAATGACTACGTAATTACAAGATTTTTTAATGTTACGTCTTTAGTTCGGGTATATCTCTTTCTATTTGCCTTGGAAATGAAAAAATACATTCTAGGTCACTAATACCAACGGAGTCCAAAATATTTACCTGGAAAAAGCAATTTTCATTACTTAAACATATCAAAAAGAAATAGAGTCAGTCTAACTGTGAAAATAATGACTATATTCAAATAAATAAAATCATGAATGCTGCAACATTTTCATTTCTGTTTATGTAGCAATCAATACGCTGCTGAAATTAGTGAATATTGTCTTACAGGTGTTTATTCGACTCTAAACTGGCTCAATTTGTCGCATTATGGACAAATGTAGAGTTGTTATACTTCTAGTGGCGCTACAGGTGTACCTTTACCCAGGTCGTAGCTGGTCAGTGAGGATAATTTAATGCTGTTACAGTCTAATTATAAACGCAAAGGAAGAAACTATGCGATTCAAAAAAGATGGAATTTTTAGCTATTAATCGTAAAGAAGGGAATTATTATATTGTTGTCAATAGGCTTTTATATTTTTATTTTTATATATTTGTAATGGTTCTACTGGGGGAAAACATTACACGTTTCCGCACAGAACAATTTTTACAGTGAATAACTGAAGAATATTTTTAAGGGTTCTACTGGGGAATATATATACTAGTGCTGTTTCCGGACCATAACTGAGAAAAGCTCAAACGCAATATGGATCGGATTTATACACAACTTACATGTCAAGTGGATATATAGTATATTTCAGATGATGGCTCTTACAATAAAGTTTCGCTTAAATGCTGGACCTTTCAGGGTAAAACAGTTGCACTAAGAAAGTTAAGAGAACTACATAAGTTAAACAAGACTCTATCTGAAGTAGACGGTAAGGCAGTTATTAATTTTACAATAAACTCGGCAGGTCTTTCGCCACATAAGGAAAAGCATAATTGTAGATATTCTCCAATGGATAATACTCTTTATAGCAAGTTTCAATGTTCCAGACGACAATGAATTTCTGAGATTAGTTAACGCACAGAATTCCGACGAAGCCCTGCTAAGGTTATCCAATTTCCTTTTTCTGTAACGTGTTGTTTAGTCCTTCTGGTTGTGTGAATCTCCTCGTTCTGTGAGAAGTTGGGGTCGGCAAAACCGCCTTCTGCAATGCGCTCGCTAACTATTTAAAGTTTGATTCTCTTCGAGAAGCTGAAGAAAATAGCCAAGAAAATATATCAAGCTCAAATTTCACATACACAGATTATGAGGTTAGTGTGCAGGAAGATCCCCTAACAATCAAAACCCATGCCATGTTACCAAAATTTGATTTAATTTCAGAATATGCCGCATGAATTCAACGCTTTTTCTCCTCTTGAAGATCCATTACCGACTAATGATCATACCAACTTTGAAGCACATTTGACTCACAATCAGGTAACTGAAAAAAACATTTCCCAAAACCACATAGAGGAATATATAAGAGCTAATTTTGCAGTCCCACCGTGTCACCGACGTTGCTCACAATTTTTAACTTAGGAACCCGCGTCACACTTATTCATGCTTCCTGGCAAATACGGTGAAGAAGATCGACAAATCAGAATAATCGACACACCAGGAGTTTGCGACCCGCGAGGGTTGGAAGTGGATGAGGAAAATATATACAAAATTATGTCCTATATTGCTGATTTTCAGTGAGTTAATTTTTGCAAGTTATGTATATGTGTTTTAATATAAACATTACACGTTTCCGCACAGAACAATTTTTACAGTGAATAACTGAAGAATATTTTTAAGGGTTCTACTGGGGAA
>JAQGAV010002220.1:0-16654 GCA_034691345.1 Phasmarhabditis papillosa
CGCAATAGTGGGGCCTGGAGGGCCGGCCCGGGCCTGGAAGTTCAGATAAGAGGGCCGGCCCGGGCCGGCCCTTGCCAGGCCCGGGCCTGGCCTATCTCAGATCTATGGAGAAACATGCTAGTTTTGCTAATAAATGCAAATTATGAAGATGTTCATTGTCAGGAAGAGAGAAAAAAGACATATACTCCAAAACCGTCGGAGGCCTTTTGAGCAATCCGGTTTACTGAAAGTGAGAGCATTCCGAGCAATGAGGCGCCGATATCCATTTCCACGTACGCCTTTTTGAGCTCATTGGTAGAAATTGGAAGTGATAGGGAGATAGAACACCACGAAATCTTCACTGCATCTTTATCGGATTCTGCGAAAGTATATCTATTATTCAATAAATTATACTAACTGCAGCAAATATATGTGCAACAGAACAAACCGTCGCAATCCAGCAAGGATTTTCCATAATGGCACTAGATTACGGCTCCCCATTTCTAAGTCGATTATAGGTAAAATACAGACATAAATTATCATGCAACAGTGAAAAGTACATATTAATGAACTTCCCATCCACTGAACAGAAACTGCTGAAATGCGCCTACTATTCGGAATTCGCTGCATTCAAATAATTATAACAGGTTATGAGCAACTCAAACTTTATTCAATATGAACAATAACAACGTGAATTCAAAATAAGATCTAAGTGAATCGCTTCAAAATACAAGCAACAACTTTTAACAAATATTAACAACAAAAATCATAAGATCACTTGCCCCCTTTAAAGTGATCTCTATAAAGTGCGACCTTCTTTTCCATAGAGATTGCTACATTATTCTTCGGCCCATGACTGGCAAAGGCAGCTTCCAATGCCTGAAATAGGTTATCAAAATCAAGCATATGAAGGAATTGGATAGAAAGACACTAGAAACTAAACAAACCTCTTCATACAGCTGTAGAATTATTCTACTCGGGGCAGCACCACGGTCAGAAGTCACTGCAGTTTGCAACAATTGCAAAGAACGATCCGAATCACCGACTGGAAGATATTGCCTATAAATATGGGTATGAATATACATCTAGACTAAGGTAACAACCTGTAAGCGTGAAGATGCACAGATGCGTATTTGTGGCACACTCTGTAGTCATCCAATCTAACGGCACAGAGGAGGAGTCCAGAATGGATTGCCATTAGGTTCACGTTGAATGGTGAGAGAACCTATAAACATCAACTTAGTTTACCAAATTCGTTGGACTTGCTGTTAACGGCATGGAGCTACAAATTGGTTATATCCAACATTTCGTATACTAGAATGTAGTATTTAAGATAAATTTTGTTGGTGAAAAGAAAATAAACTAGCTTTTCAGAGATAACGAAAAATGAACGATGCAGTGGTAGTTTTTTTTCTTTCACCAACTATCTATCCTATGTGAGAGTTCGTTTACAAAAATTGTTAAAACATTCTGCCGCTGCTTGGTTCACGGCCCATAACATTTAGAGATATAAAACACAAATAGAGTAACTTCGCACACATTGGATGCATCTAGTTCACATAAGATACCTTCGAAAGCCGCTCGTATTCTTCGACTTGCATCACAAGACACTCGTGCGAATCTTAACGGAAACAAATTTTAAGCTTTAAACTAAACTTAATAACAAACCTGGGTTATCAATCAAATTTCTTTTGAACAGATTTTCAAAAATACGCGCTTCTTCATTTGCCTCAAGTGCCTAAAGTAGATAACAGTTTCACCAGCAAGCGACTTCTGTGACAACTAACCTTCTCAACATCAATTCCACTAATCGCCCCACATTTGAAGCAATTCAGCTCCTTGGCATCTGGATCCAAGAGACAATAACTGTCTGTACAGCAAGTCGAGCGCGCCGAATTGTACATGAAATCCTGAAATATACGTAATACTGTGTGAGGCAGTAACATTGTTACCATGGTAGGATCCAAGCAAACTTTACAAGTGCATTGGAAGAAGTAGTTGTTCAGCTGCTCCTGGCGTTCTTTCTTCAATTTGTGGACATAAATGTAGCGCACGGTGAGCTAAAGCATACTATTCTTCAGCCTAGGCGTTTCACCGAAACTTACATTCTTCGAGTACTTCTGATCCTTATTTGGCGAGCGAAGTACAGCCTTTGCTCTATCAAAAACGAGGAAGGCATCTGGACAACAGCTATGATCATGTACTGACAGCCTAGAATAAACTGGCATTATAACGTGAACCTCAATCAACATTAAGGAGATATTGCAATATATGTCCTGATGGTTCAATCGCATCTAACCAAGCTTTGTATTATTTGATAAAGTATCCGAACAGGGTCATATGATGATGCTATCTAATTCATATGCAAACATATCGAGATAAACATCCCGGGGAAATATATAATTTGTGAACGAACCCTAAATACAGTCCCACTCCAGCGTTCTTCAAACCCATTTCGGAAGTATTCGTGATAATCTAAGAATATCTAAGAATTGATAAATTACAAATGCATCTTACCTTTCCGTAAATTGACATGACAAGATCTGGGCTCGGAGCAAACTTCTCTCCCATAGACCTTCGTACTTTACGTGATAGCGACATCGCACAATCCACACTTGGCGCATCTTTTTCTATCTCATCACGATCTAAATAACGATGTAAAGAACATCAAAGTATATAAAGAACACTAATTTCGAAGGTGATGGTATTAACTTACTATCCATGAGATCTGCAAAAACGCGTCCATTGAACGCCGGCTTCTTCGCCTCATCACCACGCCTCAATTTGAGGGCGATTCTGCAGACTAAACGGCACATCCATCCAGGAACCCGGGGTGAGCGGTTGACAAGGAATGTACATTCCTGCTGCAATGGGAACATGAAACTGAGGAATAATACAGCTATGAGCTTACAGAAAGTAAATATAATTTCGGCAATGTTCTGGTAGGCTCCAAAAGTATCCCCACCTAACCTTTTCAAAAGTATTGAGAATGAATAACAAACCTTATGATTCGACCAATCCTTTTTCCGGCATTCTTTGTTGCAATAGTAGACGACTCCACATCTTGTGCATGGAGAAATAGGTCGCTCTTGCTGGAAAGCGAACCTTTATTAATCTAGTGAATTTATTAATCTGGATAGGAAAACGAATTTTGAAAACGAGTAAACCAACCCTAGATGTGAAGCATGCTGAGCAGACATTGTCGAGCTGTTCATCTCTTGCCACAATGGCAAATGGCAGTTCTTCGGCCAAAGTGACCATTACCCTAAACTTGCAACATATATATAGAAACATAAGGATATAAAGAAGAGGCAAAATACACCACTCGCGCCTGGAAACTACTCGACATCGAAATTTAAAAATAGCCCCATATAGTTAACGTTTGAAGAAGGAAAAACTGAAAAGTTTTCTGCCAATCTCCTTTTTTTCTTTTGCAGTTCTGATCTACGCATGTTCATTCAAGTAAATGGAACAAAAATAAAACCATTGTTATAAAATTCAATCAAAACAATCTATATATTATAAGATATTGGCATATTTTCGAGATTTAGAATTGTCATTCGCAGCCCTTTGTTTGCAAGCCATTCGTCCGCCGCCAATAGCCTGCAGACATCGTTGCGGGACCCGGCCAATTGCAGTCCTTCATCAAAATGGCTCGAATTGAAAAGTCGCTATAAGCACATAGCGCTATATAGCGCTATATAGCGCTATAGCAGTATATACTTTGCAGCACAAAATTTATGTTCCTAATATTTTAAAATGACCGGGCCGGCCTGTGCGCAGCCCTGGCCGACTATAGATGTTTTCCCATGAATAGCCGCAATTATGCAGGCTCAACTCAGGTTTTAAACAGTTACGTTGGGTCGCGTCTAGACTCTTTTCGAGTAGTAATGTAAACCTTTATTAGATACTACCGGATACCTACGGTTGCCGTTGGATATATACAAATATCAGCGGTAACGGCTGTTAACGCAGCGGATACCGACATCTTTACCACCCGATACCGAAGTGGAGGTATAGCCGGCTTTCTGAAGTCTCCTACGTAAACCTCCTTTAAGAAACACGCTGATAGAGGATCATTCTGGTACCAAAGAAGTCAGCGATACACGGATTCAGGAGGCAGATAAGAATTTTTTCCCACCCTTTGCTTGCCCGTGGTCGGCTGTAATGGCAACAGCTCCTAATTTCCTACCAACACATATTCGATATTCAATTCCAACCCTAATCAAAACTCTTACCGAAGCCCTTAAAACACTAACCCATTCCCTTCCTAGCATAATTCGAGAGGTTTGAAAACCGTAGTTGCCTTCTTGTAATTTAAGGTATTTCCGAAAAATCTAACCTACAGTTTGCTGTTAATTCAATTCTTACCCAAGCTGATATCCAACCGAATGATTTGTCTATCGTCTCTGCCGGAAACTTACTAGCACCACTAGTAGACGCGTTAAAGTAAGATTAAATGAAGGCATCCCCTACTCCGTAATATTGCTATGAAGATGAGAAATATTCCTACTTTTGGTATTCGCCAAATCGAGACCCCTATGAAACGGAAAGCTGCCTACGAACATAGAGAGGAAAGAATACCGGAGAACGCATCGGAGGACCAACAATCAACAGATGGAATAGAGGAACCTCAGCATCAGTAAGTTTTAGCCTCAATAGTTAGTCCATTATCTTCATCTAAGAGTAAAAAGTAAAAACAGTTGCTGGATTCCTAGAATCAATTTCAACTCACTTTCTTCTTCTTTTTCTCTTAATCCCGACTTTGTTTTTAGTGAACCTTCTCCCAAATGGGTAAACCTTTTTGTTTTACTGAAGGCTGACAAGTAAGATACAATGACTGCTCTTATTACTCGAACAGGCATAAAGATTAACGTTTTGGACTGCAAATTGTGAGTGGAAAACATAAACATATGTATTAACATTGCTACAACATTGCTGCGAGCATTCTAGTTTAGCTCCATATCATATTCCAGAATAGGTCGCCACTATTTCTATAGTAGGAATTTTTGGGATTTTCCACATTACTTGAATCCTAATGCATTCATATTAATATACAACAATTTTCAATTTAGTCGAAATGACTGTGATCCCAAATGTGAAGACCGATATACTCTTCATCCGCACGGAACTCTACTTAGTTTACCTTCTACGGAGAAACGTCGATTTATTTTAGAGTTGTGAAATATTTAAACAGGACAAAAGTTTGAGGACAAATCCTTCCTTTGCCCTAAACCGGTCCCTTTTTCACAAGAATACACTTATAAGGGATCACCTAACACATAGATTATGCTGCGGAAGAATCAAACCCAATCAAAATACTTTGGAATACAAATAATATTAATGTTGTAATAGTCTCCCATATACCAACAAACGCAGTTGTTTAACGTATGTTCCCTTGATTAAAACGTTAACTCCATTTTGTAGACATGTGGCATTTTGACGAGAAGGTTTACGACGAGAAATTACAATATATATTTTTACAATGAATTGGAAAATAAGAGGAATAGGCAGGCAGATCTAGGCGTCGAGTGAGTTCAATTGAACTGTCAGTTAACTGTCAACTAAGGGCAGCGTAGTTGGGTCCCTAGTGGAAAGTTTTGAAAATCACGCCCTGCGCCTGTAGCCACACAAGTTTGCAAAAGTTTGAATCTGTCACATTTAAATCGTGTTTCTTGCCTTATTTATTCTATTTTTTTATTGTTTTTGTCATCTTGTTACGAGCTATACCAGACTATGTATTAATGTTTTATTGCCGATTAATTCACTATAACGTCTGATCGCTCAGTTTCGTGTTTGTACTAACGTTATGCCACGTTGCAGTTGCATACATATGTTTACGCCTAATTTATTTCACATAAGTTGATTTCCCTATGATGAACTAGGTATTTTCGTTTCTCAGATTTGCTTCATGATATATATATACATATTTATAGTTGATTTTTTTCAGGTCAACACAAAGCCATCAAAATGAACATCTTTCGGTTGTCAGCGGATATGTCACATTTAGTGGCAATCCTGATCTTGCTGGCTAAGGCTTGTACATGATGTGAATATCCCCATTCAGTTATTTATTTAGATATGGAAATCAAGATCATGTTCTGGAATATCACTTCGATCCCAGATGTTGTTCGCAGCGGTCTTCACCGCTAGATATTTGGATCTCTTCACGACATATATTTCACTCTACAATACAGGAATGAAGGTAGCTTTAGTAATCTGACGACATGAAATACGGTTGTATAGATATTCTTCCTCGTTTCGTCGTATGCAACTGTATTTTTGATGTTGAAAAAATTCAGAGGTTTGCTTCTATTGTTTGATCAAGCTATGATATTTTCCTAGGAACGTACGAGAAGGAAAGCGACGTCTTCCGTGTGGAATTCCTGTTGATCCCATGTGCAGTGCTTGCACTTGTGATCAACCACGAATTCACCCTTTTCGAAATCTTGTGGACATTCAGGTATGCTTTCTTATCCCCTACGGCTTTAATGTTCACTTGTGCAGCATTTACCTGGAAGCCGTGGCCATTCTGCCTCAATTGTTCATGCTGCAATCCACTGGATCTGCGGAAACCATCACGGCCCATTATTTGTTCGCTCTAGGATCATACCGTGGACTCTACATCCTGAACTGGATTTACAGGTAATATATGATCTTATGGCTTTGTTGAAGTGCTGACATAAGCCTGTTGGATGCTGTGTTTTTATGGAAAATAAGCGTCACGTTTTCTTTGTTCAATATGTTTGTTACCATTTACATCTAAACCTAACGGCTGTGAACTTGCTCCGTCGATGGATGCGGTGAACTATGTAGAGACAGTTCTACCGAGAGGAAATAATTATGAACCTTGTTCTAATGCAGAATGGCCATTCTTGTTTAACCTTTATCTGCTTGCAATTCCCGATAACTGTGCTGATTTACTGCACAGCTTTTATTTGTACCTACTAGTACTCTATTTAAACATACCTGTTCCAACGAAACCAGGATTAAGTGTATGCTATGTCTTTGATTTCACTGCTTTAATTTTTGGGCGTTTCTTTTTCATAAGAACTTAGTAATTGTTATGTGCTAATAGTGGTTTGCTTAGATTGATAACTATTTTTTCAGATACTACACGGAGTCCTTCTTCGACCCAATCGCTGTTGTTGCTGGAGTTGTTCAAACCGTCCTCTACGCTGATTTCTTCTACCTGTATGTCACCAGAGTCGTCAACACACGCGCTGCTATGGAGCTTCCCATCTAATTAGTTTGTACTTTTTAATTTTTACTTATGATATTCGTGTGCCTTTTCCGGCTATTACTTGTAAAATAGTGCAATTTTGTGTGTGTAGTTATATTTATTGTGTTTCAATATAATTTATAATATCATTAATAATATTGGGTTGAATGAATTTGGTTTAACTGTTATAAATGTTCATCACCATCTAATTCGTAGTCTGAGTGAACAAAAGCACGCTGAACGAATTGTAGTTTTTCCAATTTGCACTGAAAACGAGTCATTATGTAAGTTTCAGGGGTGATGATTATAGATTCTTACACCAAGCATGCTTACAAGAAGTAGAATCATTTACCGCTTTTGTCTCTCTTCAAGTTTCAAATTACCTGCAATCCCTCAGAAACATCGTGCGATTCTTCGAGACAAACATCTCTTGACATCACCTATGGTCAAATTATGCACATGGTTGAATGCCTTTTCTACTAACCACGTGGAGTTCTACTATGAAATTGGCCCCGAAGTGATACATGTGGATCAGATCGATTTGTATTATGCGAGGATCATGGTTGACTGCTATCTAAACTGAAGGCATGTTTTCTAGTTTCGTCATCTGCCTAGTACCTGTGTAATTCTATTTATATACTCTGCATCTGCTGTTTTCCCGATCAATAGAGGGACTTGTTCCAGCAGGGTCATCAGCCAAGTGATTACTATGAAACCACTAAAGGTGGATTAATCAGTGTATCTGCGAGTAATCTCCTCTCATTTACCTGACAATAAAGGCTCCTATTGGATCAAGATATTTCCACCACTTTGATCCCAGATAGGCACCAGCTAGAGCAACCTAAAACTGTTATTTGTATGCTGCCAATACTATGATGTGCGTCGTGCTATACATTTTATTCATAGTTTCCAGTGACTGTTATATAACTGAGTTGATAGGGCATGGTGATGAATACGCAGAGTTTCTTTATATTCTGGGTTTTTACTGTAATTGTTGAACCAGATGTAGTACCTAGTATGTTCATTTAGGTCGATTATATACTGGAATTGTTGAAACGTCTAGTTTTGTGATATCATTTTATTTTGCATCGCATGAATAGTTTATTGCTATAACAAACTACTTATCCTATCCAAAGATACTCGACCAGTGCAGGATAAAATTCAAATGATGTGGTACTTTTTCAAGCAGTTAGATTTCATATGCATTTTTTTCAATATTTATTATTACTAGGAACTATTTTGGGAGCTATATTCTGCTACAGAATTCGAACTTCTCATAAGCTTAGCTCTTTTGTATAACTATTACCCACCATATTTGTGAGACAATCATTTCTCTGGTCAATTGAGAGACATTTAGAGGCAGCTGACTTGCGAGAACGACAGATTATGAATAAGACTGTAAAGGAAAGAAGGTTATTCAACAGGATTAACAAATTGGCTTCGACAGTGACATAATCACAAGTGAGGTTAATTTGTTATAAGTGTTCAACCTTATTATAAACATACTTATAAATAAACAAATAAAATACAGATGATGTTACCTAGCTTAATGGCAGTTCCAGTACACAAAATTACCAACGTGGCTATGTCAACTTCTGGATGTAGCTGTAAGAAGAATGGATTTTATAGAATCCTAACTGCATCATTTTAAAATACTCGGCTATTCGAGAGTCGGACTTCCAGGATACCTGTGAATTTAATGCAGTCCAGGAACTGGAAGCGATTGTTCGGTAAACTTTGCTACCGAAACTAGTGTCTTATAAAATCTCTGTAATCTATAGTATAGATTATAGAGAAACAAAAATCTCGAAAAACCATAATTTAAAGTTTTACAAGCAGCATTTGTTTCTTCTGAAAACCCGCTGCCCGGCGGCCCATTATCTTGCGGACCAAAGTATCCGGGGGCAAGGGTGGACGGGGGCGGGGCGTTACTGAGAGGTGCGGGTTAGGCAAATATCTGCAATTGAGAACTTTTGGGAACTTACAATTATATTTTTGTAGAAATATATACTAATTGACAAATTTAAATTTCCGGGGGCGGGGCTGGGGGCGGTGCGGAGATATCCCCGCCCCCGTCCACCCCTGTCCGGGGGACCACGTAAGACCAAGGTATCTTTAGACCGAAAAAACTCCAAATTTCACAAAACCTGAAGTAAAGGTTACACAGAGCGTGGCTAAAGTTAAACAAGAGTGTCATGGGTGCCTAAGCCTAATAAAAATAGGGCTGTTTTTCACATAAATGACTTTTACTACAGCACTTTTTTGAAATTAGGGATTTTTTCGGTCCCCCCGGATACCTTTGTCCCCAAGATAATAGGTCCTGCCCGGACCCTTTCTACACCAATAATATTGCACATTTATCCATAGAAGAAGCTTACATCTCCAGTGATTATCCCATCAACGGCTCTTTCAATAACAACAACATTAGCGAATATCATTATCATACCAACAATGAGAACAGTTAAAGGTTCTAGTCTAGAATGAAAGTTATGGATTTAGTATGATTTTATATTATTATTTGCATTGCTGACTGAGCCTAATTTAACCTATAACTTGCAGCGGGTTATATACACTTGCATATTTATAGTCAACAGACAAATCTCATGTAGTTTAAAGGTCTATTTATTATTATTTATTATATATTTTGGCATCCTCACCCACAGTTCTAGGTAGTAGCAAAGCTTATTGTTTACAATTATTTATCTATTTTCGACAATTGACTACCTGTCTAATCCAGCTGGATATAGTTGTTTGTTAACCTTTTCTACCTTACGGCATGTCCACCAAATAACCAAACCCGAAGTTATATCCATTGCACTGAAAGTAATGGATAATGGTGGGGCAGTTTTTGCACCTCACAATCGAAGATGGGTCACCTGTGGCCGTTAGTATAGGGGCCCGGGCAGTTTTGGCTGGCCTACCAGTTGAGAATTATAGCTCGGGCACCCACCCGGGCGTTTCTATACTACTGCCACTAGTCATCGTTCCCACCCCGTATGGGTGGGATTTTATGATCCAAGCCTGTGCCAAGTTTTGAGTGACTGGGCCTGACTCGGGCCATTCTCACCCCAGTTACTCTGAAAAGGCCGGCCCGGCCCGATGCAACAAGCTTTACCTATTGATGTTTTTCGATACTATCTATCAAAATATTCAGCTAAGTCAGTCGATTTTTTCATAAAAATTATCCCTGGGTGGGCCGGCCGACTTTTTGAATTTTCGGCCTTATGCGGGCCGACTGCTGAAATTTCCGCCCCAACCGGGCTAGCCCGCTAAATCCCCCCTCCCACTCCAGTCTTCGTTCTGTTCTCCTGCCTAACCTGTCTACTACTGAAGCTAAAATGGCTAGTGAATTAGACATATAGGCAGCCAGCAGCTTAGCAAAAATAAGTATTACATTTAGTATAATTGTAATTGTTGCTAGACGGGAATCCCACACCTGAAATAAAAAGAAGTTATTTAGTTTAGTAAATGAAATGTTTTATTATAAATATTATAAAAGTTTATTAACAAATATTGTCTGTTGCATGAGTTACGCTAAGCACAGTATCCCGAGCGAATAAAAGAGAATCTTCTTGTCACGGCTCGCCGCGCAATAAGGAAACGGGACAGAGCAAATTCAAATAGTGAAATCTTGATGCTCATACCCTGGCCTATTTTGTTAAGTAATTAATATTAGTTTATATATCATTGGAAAGGCCATAGCTGAATCTGTGCAACTGAGTTTTTTCGAATGATTTGGTTAAAGCGTTCTAGAGAAAAATGAACTTTGATTTTATAATGAGAGCCCAGTCCTTTAACCCCTCTGTCTTCTTTGGCGAGCCGTGTTGTATTACTGCCTACCTTACTCCTGTCTTCCGTCTTCTTAGCTTCAATATCTTCTTCATCCGTTTTCATAAGGCATTTCTCGTCATCCAGTCGAGCTTCAACCTAAAACCGAAATGTTTGTTTAGATGCCGTCAAGTTAAGGGTATTCTTCTGTTTTTATGTTCATTCTTTTGGCCTTCTCTGGAAGCTACTGAGGAATCTATGCGGATACAGAATGAGATACGGCGACTTTTTAGAGATCCGGAAGCATTTCGGGACTACTTTCATATTCTAATATTCTAATACATAGATCCTTTAGTAACTTCTGTTAACTAATAACGCTATCTCTTAATTCTCAACAGTTCAACAGGCGGCCTTAAGGTTTTGCGTTTTACATTTTAACAGGATTTTTTAGCCAGTCACTCCGGTGTAGCTTTTGAACCAGCTTACCAAACCAGGCAGAGCTGGTTATCCGGCCGGCTCGGCCCGTCCTGGGTTTCAAAACTTCAGGCCGGGCCGGTTTCCAGCCATTTGTACCCACGAGGTGGTTATCCGGCCGGCCCGGCCTAGGTTTAAAAATTTCAGACCGAGCCGGTAACCAGCTCTGAAACCAGGGAGCCTTAGCACAGCCAGTTCTGGTTATCCGGCCGGGCCGGACAACCTGCTTTGACAACAGATCCCATTTAGTTGCGAACCGAGGAGTGGGAATTTAACGACCTGGGTGGTCCCAACACATTTGGTGTTTCAACTGTATTACTGTATAACTAAACATAATAGAAAAGCGTTTCTCACGAACATTGCATGTTTCGAAACGTTGTTAATGAAAATATCTGTAGCAGATTCAAAAGTAATACCGCTGTGTATTCTGCCTATTTCGTCATTTTTAACACTGCGCCTGCTTGCATTGTAACCGCGCAGTATCAGCAGATTGCAAACTTGCTTTCGCTCTGCCTTACTCAGACAAAATACTGCAACACTCCTGCAACTTTTATTAACAAGGTCGTATTATTTTTGAATCCGACGACGATAGAAAAGTTGGTAATTTGGACTTAAAAAGAACATTTCTGGCCGGTCGATTCCTACTCTTGCCCTACCACAACCCCGTTGCTTCAGCAAATTTGTTCCTGATTTCCACAGTCTTTCCGGTTTGCAAGTTTTTCTTCAAAGATAAGGTGGTTTGTGTCTAGGCCATTTGGTTTGATCCGTTTTTGCACTATCAGTTAAATAAAAATAAATAAATAGATGTTTCGCTGATGGGCATAATCATAGATTACATATGAAATAACAGAGACCAAAGCTAGAGCAAGCCTCACTTCATATATAGTCTATCTAGATCTAGGTTTCCAGCGCGGTATCACGAGCGGGGCGCAGTGTTATAAAAAATGAATGTACTTTCGAAATAAAAAATTAATGTAATGAATGTAAATGAATGTAAAATGAATGACTATATTAACCTCTAAATCTTATATTACGATGCATTCTGTTCATCTACATCTAGTCTTTGGTTATTTCTAGCTCAATGAAGCCGGAATGCAGGGCTTCAGATTGTCGGCTGATTCCGGAATCCCGTAGCCACAGCCGCTGTAGGCAGCATGGCAGCAGCACATCTTATTGGTAAACTATTTTCTTGTGGAACAGAGATGGGGTGGGAATGAGTAATTCCGAATGACCCACACCGGACCGGCACGGGCTGACTTTAGCAAACTTAAGAGTTATATTAATATATAGTCTGTTGCAAGAGGGGCATCAGTGGCCGTAGTATAGAAACGCCCGGGTGGGTTTCCGGGCAGTTTTAGCCTGCTCGAGCAACAATTCCCAACTGTCCGGGCGTTTCTTTACTAGGGTCACAGCATATAGTAGGCCAACAATACAGTAAAGTAGCTTTTATAATTACTTTTTAGTATTGGACTGGCCAGCTCTTTGCTTATTCTGGTAATTTCTTAATAATTTTTATTAAACTTACAAAACCATTTTGTCGCCGATAGAAGTCCTGAATATTGGCTTTTCTTCTGTAATCGCGCCATTTTGAGAGGATTACCATATTGAAGGAAGCTGACAAATATATATATATAAAGAAGTTATTATTAATATTAGGAAAGTCAAGGAATATACTTTAATTACAATCTAAGTTATGAAAACTAAACGTGGGTAGACTTGTACAAGTGTGGTAGTAGAGCTGTTAAACCGCCCCTTTGTTGGAACTCGGCCGGGCCGGGCCAGGCCGGGGCAGGCCGGTTCTATTCTATGTCTGTTGCAAGAGCCACGTTTCCAGCGCACTATTCTGGTGGGCAGCGAAGTGAAATAAAATGAATCCCAACGCACCGATTTTCCTTTTATTCAATATAACAAAGTTGCTCTTCATGATGCTGTAAACCTCAGAGCTCTCACAGAAGACTATGCCTTTTACGAATATAAATATATAGTCTGTTTTGGCTTATACAAGGATATACGGTACAAACTGCAAATTTTATTGGAGCGCAGCCGAGCAATGGAGCGCGAAAACGCGGACTAGTCAAAGATGTAATATACAACACAACATCTAACTTATTTTTCCGAAACAATTGATTAATATTACTGAGTATAACAATTTCGCGCCTTGTAAAGTTCCCACTCAGACCTTTTACTTGCATAAAGTTTGTCCGTCGACTATATAAACTAATAATCAGATTAATAAAAGGTAGCTCTTATTTCGGTTAATCAATGGCTAACATTAGTAATAAAATTATAAATGAAAGCATTAAAACAAAAGAAAACTGTTATCAGTAACCGAGCAAGTATGTGGGGAAGATACCACAATTAAAAGAACATTTAGGTTGTTTAAAAGAAGAGAAAATGGGCAAAAAGATAACGAAACCGTCCTATTCTGCTACAAAAATGATCAGTTCCAGCTCCAAGGAGCTACGTGGATCTATTCTAATTGTAAGCTACGCATGGATCACTCCGTATTTCGCAAACGAGCGCGGTACAGTCCGTAATTGGCAGACAACTGCCAAGTTCAGGGCTAGCTACCATTTCGCATTCAGAAAATGCCATATTCAGTCTCTTTTTGGCAAATTATACATAAAGGGTTACCAGTATTACGCATAAGCCGGTAATATCACTTTCAAGTAGCCTCAAGATTTCAGCCTTAGCCGCCAAATTTCTTATTTGAATCTTATTTTTGAGTTTTTGATTCCCCACATAGATTATTGTTGTTCTGAAAATGGCGATTTACGAACGATAACTCATAAAGTTAACCATTTTAATACAGCTAAAGACAAAGTCTTTCGAATTTTGAATCTCATAAGTTTTCAGGTAGTATTTTCCTTATTTTTTGCTCTTTATATAAATATTATTGTAAACTTGTAAAGTTTTGTTTACAGTAGAGCTAAGTCTATGAGAAGTAGCATTTAAGCGAACCAAGTCCCCCTTTTCTAGTTCACAGAGTTATCGTTCCGCCGAAGCAGGATTGCGAAGTTAACGGATTGACCCGGGCCCTGGGCTGCGAAAAGGCCATCCGGGCCGGCCCATTTGTCGAATTTTCAGTTTTTTCATGAAAATTGTCCTTAACCGGGTCGAATTTTCGGCCCGAAAACGCACCCTTATCTCACCCCGGACCGAAATAGTCAATATTTTATTCCTTAAAACAGAAACTTTAAAATTACAAGCAGGTTAAGGCAACAACACTGTATCCTTCCTTCTTAGAAACCTACGCAGTCAATCATCTTTTGCTTCCGCTGAGTATCACATGTTTTATGCATGCTTCACCTATCTTCACCACTTAAACAGCGAAATTTACCGGCTCTTCTCGGAAAATTAGTTGATTCGACACGAATTTTATCAGCGAAAGTGTTCGAAGCAGTGTTTCGCAATCTTTAAGCGTTATCTCAGTGGGGGGGGGGGGGTTTAACTCCGAATGATCTAAATAAATAGTTTAAATTAAAGCAACCTTTTCTCGAGGGTCGGTATATGTGTGGGTGAAAATTTCTCGGCCCGGGCCCGACCGGGGTTCAATACTATTGAATCGGGCTGGCTGGTTCTCACCCAAGTAACTAGAGTGAACAGTTTGGCCCCAGGAGTGCGAATGACCGGACCGTGGCCGGCCCAAGAAAATGCCCTTCCCTGCTCGGCCCTAAAAAGGAGTTGCATCTTCCCCGAGGCCTGAGCTGGCGCACGACACTTCTAAAGCACGACTTCAGTAGTAAATAGGTATAAATCTTTGCCTGGAAGGAGTTTTATCCTAACTAACTGCAGTTCATTGTAAAAGCATTTATTCGTTATATCAATGTATATCACATTACGGGTGTTCTTGTTATTCTTTCCATCTTTGGGGCAGCTAGAAGTCGGTTTGCGGGAATCATAAAAGAACAATCAAGCATACATCCCACGGTTACTAAATCCGGCTTGGGACGTGGGAGGGATCGAACCCACAACCTTTCCTCCTCACGGATTCATAGGCCGGCGCTACCAGCGCTACAATGATACCAGCAGGATCATTGTAAAACCAACAACAAAACCCCTATTTGGAAAAGACAAATACGCAATTGCGGAAGACTATGTATACCACCGCGCTCTGCGGTCTTTTGTTTGTTATAGACTATACCAAGGATGTAATTAAGTTTAAGATAGGATTGTTTTGTTACCACGGCTCACCAATGGAGACAATGAGGTTAAAGGACTGTAAACTCATATTAATTATTTTCCTTTAACCTAAGTTAATTTTCACTGGCCGAGACCGGAACGGGCTGGTCCTTTTCCTGCATTTAGCAGGACAACGGTGCGAATTTGTTAGTTTGGTTAGGGGGAGGTGGTTATCCGGCCGGCCCAGCCCGGCCTGGGTTTCAAAATTTCAGGCGGGGCCGGTAACCAGCTCTACTTAGGGCGGGCACTTGTCCCGTTCAGAGTTGTTCGTGGTTTAATAATAAATGTTAAATCATAATTAATATTTTATATTATATTTATTAACACACCTTTATTAACATGTATATTCAACTAGAAACACCAATATCTACAAAAAAGTTGCGGGTTGCTGAGATCATTATTAATATTGTTATTGTTATTGTTATTGGGTGGTCCACTTTTACTTTCGTCCGAATCGAAGGTTCAGATCCTGAAATGTGCTTATTATCTTTAAATAAAACGGGAACCTGAAAAAATTTAGCTACTCTTATTTAAGAACTAAATATGTTCAACTAGAATACGCTAGAGTTGGCCAGCTTCGTTAGCTCGAAAAAGGAGTTCAAAAAAGGAGCTAAAATCCTACCCCTGTCAAAACGCTACCGTAACCCATTCTTCTTTTCAGGACGAGAAGTGCAATGTTCGGAAAAGAAGAATGGGTTACGGTAATCAGCATGTCAACTATTCGAAATAATCTTTTATGGTTAGCAAAGAAACTACTGTGTTTATACGGACGATTACACAATTTTGCCGCCAAAATCTTTTTGTTAAATCAATTGAATTTGGAAAACTTTGTAAAAAAAGATGGTGGAAAATCGTTTCTCAACAATTACAGAGCTGTTAACTCGGCCGGCCCGGCCCGGCCTAGGTTCCAAATCTTGGGCCGGGCAGTCAGCCGCCTGTAGTTAATAAGGTAAATGATAAACCTTTACTATGGAGCGAGAGGTCGCGGGTTCGAATCCACCCCGAACCATTATGTTTTGTTATTTTTCA
>JAQGAV010002221.1:0-16653 GCA_034691345.1 Phasmarhabditis papillosa
TTTTGTTATTTTTCAATAAGTTCGTTGTGCTGAGAAATAGCTAATTCAAAAAAAAAATTTCAAATATATCCAAAATTTGCATATTTATTCCTGAAAAACCATTATCCTGAAGAAAAACCGGCCTAACCCGGCTCGGCCCGGGCCGGATAAACAAAGTAGTCAATTAGTAGATTACGATTTTAGTTAGCGGTTAGAAAAACCTTTTTAATTTATGACAACGGCTTAAAGAATGTTAGTTGTACTAAAACTTAATACTTAGGCGTGGATGTTTACAACCTGGCACGAGTTGCTTCGCATTTCGATGTACAACCTGTACTGAACGATTGCATGCAGTTCATTGCAAAAAATGCATCAAATGAAAACATGATACAAACTTTGCAGATAGCGTTGGACTTGGATTGGGAAACAATGAAGGTTTGAAATTTATATAACTTTTGACAAAGAAAGGGCCGCGGGGAGCGGTGGTCATAAGCTAGAAGGAGAAATTTTAAATTCGCCGAGAGACAAAATTCGTCTCCGCAACCAAGAAAGTTTCTCTGACTGCTCTGATCGTCTTGTCTTCGCTCCAACCCTATGTAACCACGTGTTGCGTAAAATCAGGGCGGGAAAAAGGCTGGCCGGGCCGTTTCTCAAATTGTTGACCCTGACCCGGCCCAACCCTGGCCGGACCTAATCTATTTCATAATTTTTAGCAGATATAGTCCAAAAAAGTTGTTCTCATTGCTATTAACTACCAAGGTTTTTCGGCTGGCCCGTAAAACTTCCAGCCCTGCGTAAACAATAAAGAAAAACAACAATATACTTACTTTACTCTAACAATAAGTAGTTTTTTAGTTTTATGTGGATCAGTCACTGTTCAGATGTGATCCTTCTACTCTAACTGAAAATATATTAAGCGAGTTGTCGGATGAATGTACTGACTTTTTGTTGTGTCATTTGTACAGCCAAGCTTCAACTGGAACTAAACCAAATGATGAAAGCGTCATTGATCAGTTGACAAACACTCTCGAAGATCGTATTCTAACATATCAAATCGCTCGTGGTGCGCACAGAGCCAGGTTTGTTCATTTATTTTTGATCTTTAGTGAGTTTCTAAAAAGCTTAGGTTAGAATAATGTGTAAACTAGGTTTCATTAAGCCCGACTAATATAATTAATTTAGAGTCGACTTTATTAAAGAATTTTTCCGATCACAGTTTCTTGGCTTGTGCAAAGAAGAACTGTTAATTAAAAAGGTGATTTTGCTTGAGAGTCCAAATTTTCTTTATATTTTACTTTTTTTTTGTTTTATTTTAGCTGATGAGCAACTTTTCGGAGTTAGGTGAAGAACAATTGCAATTAGCTTTAAACATTAATGAAGAAGGATTTGATGAATTTCTGCTTGAAATTACACCTGGACACGTCCCTGTACAAGGTGAAACAGTATTTTGATATATATTTTAGAGTATGTTCAGGAGTGTCTGAAACTTCTCTTGTTGTACTTGTTAAATACGCAGCTCAATACCGTATTCCGACTTTAGCGCTTCGATGTCTCGCACATGTGGAACACGAATCAGTACTGGTCTGCATTCAGATTGCTTCTACTTTTGCACGAAATCAGGCGAGTTTTGGCCCATCATCTTGGGGACCAAAGTATCCGGTAACCACAGGAGGGGGGGGGGGGGGGGACCAAGGTGTCTGGGAAACAGAAAAATGAAAAATTTCAAAAAAGCTGAAGTAAAGGTTACATAGAGAAAGGGGCTATGGTCAGACAAGAGTGGCATACATGCCGCCTAAGCTTAATAAAAATTGGACTATTTTTCGCATAAATTGCTTTTGCTACAGCACTTTTGTGAAATGTGGGGTTTTTTTCGGTCCCCTGTATATCTTGGTCCCTAAGATAGTGGGTCTGAATTTTCATGTTTGATTTTTGAACAGCTTTTTGGAATAGGTCACGTTGTTATACGGATGTTGATAATGACCTATCAAAAAGGTGCTGGATCTTAACATCTCTTTGGAATACATTTTTTTAATTTTAATATTATTTTTCCACACTTTGTGACTTACACAAAAAACACACAAAAAAGATTTTTGAAAAACTCATTCTAGGATGTTAACCGCACAAGACTACTGGAAGTATTAAGAACCGGAAACCCTCTGCAATGGTTGCATGACCACAAGGAGTTAATAAAGCAGATGGACGATAGAAGTAAAGCCATTGTAATGGAATGCATGTTGGCCATAAATGAATGAAGCTTTTTTAATTTGTATTTATTGTTTAGTTTGTAAAGTCTGCTCTTATAATTTTGCTTATATCTTTACGGTTTACTAAACACTCAAGTTTTATTGGGATTTTATTTTCTACACCTGCCTCCAAATCCAGAGCTGGTTATCCGGCCGGCCCGGCTCGACCCGGCCTGAGCTTCAAAATTTCAGGCCGAGCCGGGTCGGGCCGGGTTAGGCAGGGCTAGACCGGGCTGGTTTCCAGCCTTTTGCACCACTGAAGTGGTTATCGGCCCGGCCTGGGTTTCAAAATTTCAGGCCGGGTCGGCAACCAGCTCTGTCTAAATCCGTTACTCTTTGCTTTTGAAATCTAGGCTAATTGAACAAACTCAGCTTTTGATTCAGAGAAGGATTATATATTGTATGTGTTCTGGTTCAGACCCTCCAGAGGGCCGGGTGGGGCATGGCCCAGGCCCTGGGAAAAGTTGGCAGGTCGGGCCGGGCCCAAGTGGGTAAAAAAGCAATCAAAATATAGATTTGAATGAACTTTATGGTAATGGACAAACGAAAAGATAGTCTATGACAAAAAACAACATCTAGAAATTAGTACTGCCCACATATATCGATTAGTAATGCTTCCTAGATAATATTTTTTCTTTTAAGTAAAATTTAAATTTTTTTTATTTATTGACGGTAGGCAGGCATTTCGTGGCGGGACCCAACCTGGTGTAGAACTTGCCAGAAAGGCTTGAATCTCGTGCGTAAAAGATGTAACTTTGAAGCACATTTTGGCCACCCAACAACGGTGAGGCCCCCGCTTGACGAGAAGGCGTGGCTTTATTTCTTCTTCGACATCTTGTGGCTAAAGTCTGTTCTCAGAACTTCTTAATTAGTCCTGAGTCTCCATCCTCTATACGTTCCCGATCTATTCCTAAAAACTTCAGATCTCGGATCTTTTGGTAGACCCTAGACTCGGCATCTTGCTTGCTTCTTAACTTCTGTCTAAGTCTACAGCTCATCTAAGTGAACTGTATCTTAAGCCTCAGGGCCAGGGGCTTAGGTTGCATGGTCTGTTCCTGTGCAGTATAGTTGCGCATTCTTTGCAGCTACCCCAGACCCGAGTATTCCCGATACATCGATGAACAGTTAATACTGAAAAACTCAAAATTATCACTAATTAAACAGATATATACTTCAGTTAACAAAGAGTTTGTGAAGCCCCGACCGCTACTTCTAGGTAATGCCAGCTCGATTGCTTTAAATTATTGCTTCTGAGACTAGTATGAGCAAGGGATCCAAAAGATTTTGCAAAAGATATAGTTTTATTACTGATACTACTCAAACATATGCTATTTACACCTCCAAATGTTAGCTAAAAGAAATGTTAGTTAACCTCCAAATGATTAAGTGGAGTAGCTTCAAGTAGCTATGTTTTGTGGAATACCGAATTCTAACTATGGATTTGATTGTAATTCAAATTAAGCTTATTAGTCCTATTGTTAGGTTTCGAAAAAGACTCAGAGCTTCTAGTTGAACATCGTTATAACATTCAAGTAGTAACAATAACTCGTTTTTTGGATAGACGAGGGCTGGAAACTTTTAATTTCTGACAAACAGTGGGAACCGGACGGTACGGGCCACCTCGTAGAAATGTCTACCCCTAGTTAAAGCACATTCAATAGAAACACTTAATTTGTAACACATTTATTTTAATTTATTTATAATTTTCCAATTTTCAATGAGGTCTAAACCTAGTTCTGTCAAATTAGTCTAAAGCAAACATTGACTCTGATTTACTTAGATTAACATTTTTATATAAGTCAATTCGGTTCGGGTGCCTTAGCGTAGTGGTTAGATCATTGACATCTGAATCCGTGAGCATTTTAGGCTGTGTGCTTTGACTCCCCGTAGAAGGCTTGGGAAACCAGCAGCCTACTTATCCCATGTTTCGTGCACCCGAAGACTGAATGTTAGAAAGAAGCCGTATCTGCTCAGAAGACTCCGGAATGAATGGCCGATACCCTGCGGCGAAGAAATCTACAGCTATTGCTATTACAGGAAATAGATACTTTTTATTTTCTCACATTTCCTTTAAAACGCCATAACTAATATAGATCCCCCCGTTTTTCTCCCTATTGTTGGTGTTAACCTATTGGTGCGGGGTTTTTGTTCACCTTTTTCTGTTTTAGACCCTTTCAGCTCCAATGGTATATAAGGAAGCCGAACCACAACAGAAAGTAAGCTTAATGCCCACGTTCTCAAACCATCTGTTCTTTATTTTGTTCATAAATACGTTCTTATTTTGTTAATTTGGGCAGAGATATAAATTTGGTCTGGTCTGGTCTGAGCCCAATTTCTTCAGATTAGACCAGCTGAGACCAGCTCAGTCTATCTCGAGCTAGACCATCCTAGTAAAAAGTAGATAAATGATATATTCCACTTAAAAATGTATTTTTTGAACTGGCTATATAAATGGGTTTAACAACCGCAATATAAATGAAATCACTCGTGTGCAAATGTGAAATTCTACTCCAGAGATATTCAGAGCTAGTCTGGACTCCAATTTCTCTGACCAGACCAGTTCGGAGAGATAATTGATTTCGCATCATTTGATAACTGATTTACACTCTATGTAAAACATTTCCTTGCAAAACTTTTGGTCCCGATCTTTCGATAGAATTGAAACAAAATAAAAATAGTATATGATATAAACCGGGTCCGAGTCCCCTTACAAAGATTTCGACCCAAAGATTTGTTTTGTAGGTGTAATTTTACTGCTGCGTTCAAATTTCTAACAAATCAATAACAGTATGGTTTGGAAATTGCGTGTTCTTAGCTTACATACAGTAGTTGGTTATTTCACAGTTCCCATCTCGGTAGTACTGAAGGAGACGCCTCTGTTCGCTCGGCGCCACAATTCCACACCAAATCTTGCTTAAGAAAAATGACATTAATAGCAAAAACATTGAGGAAAAACTAACGCGTTTAAGAGATTTTGCATTTTGGGTTTAGCTGGCTCGAGTGATATGGGTTACTGTAGTTGACTTCAGTGAAAAATAGTAAGAAACTGCATACAGTGGTCAAAATTCAGAAAACTACTCAAGAGATTCATGGTTTTTTGGCCAGAAAATGGTAGAAATGTTTTTAGATTTTTAGTTTTCGTTTTATTTCATGAGATATAGATATCTGAGTATTTCCCCCATTGAGTAGATTGGCGGCCGCGTATTCTTTTCTACCCTATATGGTACCATTCCATAATTCGTTTTGTTCATCTATCATCTGTTGTATTAGCAGTTTTTGAGGCTCACTTCAGATTTCCGTTCATAGCTTCTTGCAGTACATAGAATGTACTACATATTGCACTTTGGTTATTTTGCGAATAACTGTAACTCGCCTATGCCAGCTGAGCTGGACTAGACCAAGAAACTAATGAAACCCAGCCTTAGTTTCTGAAAAACCAAGCTCAGACCACCTGCCCATCATTAGTGTCTTGTATGAATCGTGTATTTTTCTAGTAAACCGTATACTATACGTTTTTACAATTCCTTCAACACCAGTAGCTACAACAGGGCATTCGTCGAAAGACACAATATAAACCACAAAACGTCATTCCAAAGAAGGAACAATAAACTAATAAACTAAAACACAAAAAATTAAACTGATATGTAGTAATTAAATAAAACAATAAATACATAAACAAACCATCACGTTTCTATCATATTTCACATGTAAAAGTTTACAAGTGGTCATAGGACTGAAATTTGTTACAATTTTACAAATTTGTAGTAATTGTCCAATTTTAAGTTCAGAAACCGGTTTTGGTATTGTAGAAATTATAATTTTAAGTTCAGAAACCGGCTCAGTTTAATAACTCTGACAGAAATTAATGTGCACATGTAATTGAATTAGTTTAAATTTATGCGCTCCAATGCTAATTTTATGATTAACGCAGTGTTAATTTTTATACGCTATCGTTTCAAATCCGACTGTCGCGTATGGACATTTGTAAAAACCAGCTTCCAATATTAATCAGCGTCTAGGACTTTCCCCATTAGGAGTCGTACTGATACCAGGTAGGCACTTTTTGCTCTTTAATTGAAGAATAGTATCTGAATTGCTTTATGTTTAAATGTCAATTTTGCAACTTTTGATTTGTGATTTAGTTGTTTGCAGAATATTGGGATGTTTAAATTTTTCGAATGGCTCGGTGGAACGAGGACTGAGACAGGTTCATCGTCTGAACCTTATATAGCTACTGAAAGTCAATCAGACGTGAGTTTGACTCATCTTACCTTTCGAGTCTATTGTAATTTTCAGGAAGACGATGTCGAAATTGTTGCTGTAATTCGCAGCACGTCACCCCCTTCAGCCACTCCACAAAGCTTCATGCACAGTGTGTTGAACTCGTCACCAGTTAAACAAAAGACGATTGTTTCTCCCAATACAACAACCGTTGCACAAGACGATGTCGAAATTGTTGCTGTAATTCGCAGCACGTCACCCCCTTCAGCCACTCCACAAAGCTTCATGCATAGTGTGTTGAACTCGTCACCAGTTAAACAAACGACGATTGTTTCTCCCAATACAACAACCGTTGCACCGCAGGAGACACCTGTTTTGAAAGAGAGAAACCGCATCGCTGTAAAGAACCGCTTCGGTTAGTTCCGAACGCTCTTCGATTTTTATTTGTGTTATTTAGTTACTCCTAAAAGTGTTGACCACTGGTCTCGAAAGAAAGTCGGCTCGATTTCGAAAAAATCGCTGACTATTCGCAAAGCTAACACGGATGCCAACTACAGTGTGAGATGATAATTGGAAGTTTTCAACTAACCAATATTTTAGCCTATCAATCTATCTGAACGGGACAAATATATGCGGATGCTCAAGAGTGCAGAATCACCATTCATTCCATCACCGATCAGGAATAGAAATGCATGTGTTGCTTCTGCTAGCAAAAACGTATTGGATTACAAGAAGTTAGAACGGGTGAAGAAAATGCTGCGGGAGAAGGGTACATCAGGTTCAAGGTAATGTTTCGCCAGAAATTTTGATAGTATGCTTCTATTTTCAGCAGTCCATCGCAAATTCATGCCCCTGTGATACCAAGGTTTCAATTCCGGTCGAATATCACTTAAAAACCATTTTAGTGTCGTCAATGTCATGCCAGAAGTTCTTGTTGAAGCCACCCCGCGACGGTCGACATCTGAATCATCTGAATCACGCAATTCCTCCTGTCGAGACAAGCTTGACGACATTATGTGCCTCTTTGACAAACAAATGGTTGTAACTGGAAGTCGTCACTACCTTGACGAGTGAGTTTTTACATTGCTATTGTTTGAGATTTATTTTCAGTTTTGCGGTTAAAGCCCAATCCGCTCATTCCTTTGGCAACACCTATTCCGTAACAAGAGACATTTGCAGTAAATCAAGATTGGTTTGTTTATCTGACTCATTTGCATTGCTATTTTCTGTTTAGGATCAAAAGTCGATTGCTGAAGAACAAACTAGGAAATATCTTGCTCTCCGGGGCATAATTGCTCCGAAACCAAAGCCAGCAGAAAAGGACGAATTTCCAAGTAAGAGACATTTGACAAATTGTTTCTAATTCTGCCTTAGAACTGTCTGATGACGCTCTCTCAACTGTGGCGTGCGCTTGGGATCACGGCCGTATGGATGAAGTATTTGCCGATGCTTTCGACATTCAAATAGCACGAAAGGTGCCATTTCATTTATAAATTATAGTAATTGCCTCTCTGCAGGATCTCAAAACTCTTCGAGCTCCAAATTGGTTGAACGACGAGGTCATCAATTTCTACCTCCAGCTAATTTGCCAGCGTTCCAAAGACGTTGAAGAACTTCCTAAGGTATACAGTACATTATTTACGTTTTTAATATAGCTTGCTTAGGTCTATGCGTTTAACACTTTCTTCTACCCGAATATCACGACAAAGGGTTATGCCAGTGTTAAGAGATGGACTAGAAAAGTGGATATATTTGCGTTTGATATCATCCTGGTTCCAGTGCATATGCACAATAACCACTGGTGCATGGCGGTTTGTTTTATTTTCATATATTTATGTGGACGGAATTTCAGATTATCGACATTTCAAATAAACGTATTGATTATTTCGATTCGCTCCATGGGAAAAATCAAAAATGCTTGGATGCCCTGCGGTAAATTATTATTCTTTTCTTTCTCATTTGTATTTAAATATTTAGGGATTATTTGATATCGGAGCACACAGATAAGAAGAAGTCGTCTTTGAATATGGCAGGATGGATCTACCAGATGAGACCGGTATGAGAAGTACTGCTGTGCTGATTTTATGTTATTTCTAGGATTGTCCCGCCCAGATGAACGGGAGTGACTGCGGTATGTTTTCAGTAAAGTTTGCCGAATTCGCTTCACGACGGAAAGAAGTTAGTTTCACTCAAGAACATATGCCATACTATCGGCAAAGGGCCGTTTATGAAATAATAACGAAGAAATTGTTGTGATAACTATTTAAAATTTGTTTGCTTCCCCATTTTGTACCCGCTACGGGTGTTTTTACGGATCTCATTGCTGTCTATCTCTGCATATTACTTTACACTCCATTTTCTATTTACTTTTATTTTTTAGTTTAGTCAACTTTTTTGTAATATAGGCGTAAGTTAATTTCTTCATTTGTCACTAAAGGATGTTTATAGATATTGTCATGTCATTTCAATGCATTGAATAAATATTTGCATGAAATTCATGCGTTAAATATTAACAATGACGCGAATTTTATTTGAGGGAGATGTTATTCCGTTGGTGGAGGGATTTAGTGATCGTACTTGAGCAGGGCTGCGTATAGGCCTGCTTGGTTCCTCTTATTCAACCTTCATGCCCAAATTGAGCAGAAGTAAATGTTTTATAGTGTTTCACGAAGGTTTTGGTAAATAATGTGACGTCACTGGCCTAGCTCCGCTGCCTGAAACTTTCGGCCTGGCCTGGGTTAAGACCGACCTTTAAAATACGCAGCCCTGTACTTGGGCCACTATTGCTCAACATGCAGGTTTGCTAGTAACGTCTGTTGGAGTTGGTTTTATATAGGCATACTCGAAATATGCAAGCTTTTCTTGACCACACTACCGTGATGATGGATCATTCCTCTCTAATTGCCTTGCATTATAAATACAAAGACTGCTGGTGATGATAAGCATAAGATTAGTATTTATATTTCCCGTGTTTAAGTCTAGTTTAGCTTGCCTTGTCAGCTAGCTGAATACTAGTTACAACCAGTGTATATAAAGGGATAAGCTGGTGACGAAAACCATTAAAGTTGTTATTGCTATCAGTTGATTTATCTAGCCTATTACTAGTTCACAAGTGTTATATATCTTTCTAATGCATATTATTTATATTACATATACAGTTGACTATAGCTTCTTGTCTAGAACATAATTATGTTTCTGGTAATGGTGTTCCATCAATCAAAATAGTTTATATTTTAAAGACTCTGTAAACCTTTTAGTTTCATGTTTCACGATTTGCAGAAAATGGGCGCAGTACGCCCTCTCGTCTATGTGGTATCAGCCACCGCAGCAGTGGCTCTAATCTCAGCCCTAGCAACCACCTTCAACCTGCTCAATGAAATATCCGAATTCCAGACCACTGTTAGAAAGGATTTGGATGATTTTAAGGCAAGCTCTATGCGGGAATAGCTTAGTATCTATGGAGATAAGAGCTACAAGAAGATATTGCACGCATCCTCATCATAGACTGCGAAAACCTGGGGGACCTTGTTAATAAAGCGTAATCTCGATTCACGCGCAATAACAAGTTCGAAGGCGTAAAACTGAAGTGGAAGCAAATATATTGGTTTCAAAATCAGAAACTGGTTACTTCGATATGAGTCAGATTTTTTGCAGAGTGTTGTATCCTGGAATTCATAAAGCCCTAATAACATACCTAGAAGTAAAATAATATTAAGATTATAAGTTTAAAAGACAATTAAACACCATTTCTCGCAGTACCTGATACGTATACCATTTTACAGGCCTACTCAGATGATGCTTGGAAAGAAATGATGTTGACCGCGCTGAATTCCGGTGTAAATCCAAAGGCTATTACCAGAATCAGAAGGCAGTATGCTGAAAGTAAGCTGCTGTTCTAGGACACCTAAGCTATATAATACCAAACTTGTCCACCCGGACTTTTCTGTCAATGGGGTTCGGAAATACATTGTGAACCTTCCGGGTAAAAAAGTTTTTGATCACAAATAAAACATAGAACTTACCATGAAGTGCAATTTCTGAGTTTTTTTTTTCGATAAACGTGAATGAAATACAATATTTTTCAGAAATTTGATTCGAATCCCACTATTAGAAGGTACAATTTTCAGAACCCTACATTCAAGTGAAGGCCGAGGCCGAGGGCAAGTGTAACTGCGCCAAACCGGCCGGAGACTGTCCCGCCGGACCACCCGGTCCTCCAGGAGAAAAGGGAGAAGACGGAGCTGCCGGAAACCGCGGAAATGATGGACAGCCCGGATCTGCTGGAGAGGCTAGACATGTTGAAGGTGGGTAAGAAATAAGCAAATTCAAGAAAGTCGAAAGTCGAAAGAATTTTTAAACTGCTTTCGCAAAATCAGCATATTTCTTTCGCGAAACGCGAAAGACTTTCGCCCAGCTCTGATCTAGACCTATTAAGAACTTATTGTAAGAGGAGAAAAAATGATAAAAAATAGAAAATTTCCGAAAACTCATAGTGAGATTTATATGTGATAATAATATTTGTTTGTTTTACTTGCGAACTTTTCGGACTTTTGCATCAATTATTATTCCAACCATTTACAAGGCTTAGAATTAGGATATTTATTCTGAAGAATACGTTGACCCATACTATAGTAAATATAATATCAAGAGATTTAAATAAAATTGACAATCAAGTAGAATTCTGAACTTATTTCACAAAGTAACCATTTCAGCACCCAAGGAGTGTATCAAGTGTCCTCCTGGCGAACCAGGTCCGGCTGGACCCGATGGACAGGCCGGACCTCCAGGGCCGGACGGTAAAAATGGTGCTGACGGAGACGCTGCTAAGGATGGAGAGCCCGGACCAGCCGGAGAAGCCGGACCACCAGGTCCAGATGGAAAACCAGGAACCGATGGAGCCCCTGGAGACGATGGAGCACCCGGTACAAAGACTATCAATGTGAAGGGACCTGTGGGACCTGCTGGAGAAACTGGACCAGCCGGACCATCTGGACCAGTAAGTTTCAGATATCCGATTTTAAGAAATTTTGAAGTTTTGTAAACTGACCCGAGCAATAAGAGCGAATAATCTAGTCTAAACTGGAATATTGTTTGAATTAGAGTGAGAAAAGAACCAATAACTCTCGAGAACAGAAAACTCCCCTATTATCTTTTTGTTGTTTAGGAAGGACCGACCGCCGACGCTGGAGCCGCTGGACCCGCTGGAGAGGCTGGACAACCAGGAAAGAACGGAGCACCTGGTCCCGACGGATCCGCCGGAGAACCAGGAACAGATGGAACCCCCGGAAGCGATGCTGCCTACTGTCCTTGCCCGGCAAGAACCTCGCTTATGGGTGATGCTGGTATGTTTTATAAAGATAATCAAAAAATCCATGTTTTAATACAGTTAAGTTTAGAGAATATGATTAATACATAAGAGAATCTGTGCTGTACTCTTCGAAATATGCTTAAAAGAGTTTTGCAACATTCTACAAAAGTAATGGTCGTTTTCTCTGAGATACTCGATTTTCCACCACACCATATTAGAGGTGTAAAGTGCGTTAGGAATAACAATAAGCGCCACCCGTTGGCGTTGTACTCTCGAACTAGGCACAATGTGTTGTACGTTTTTTAAACATCCTCTAATTTTGCAATATTTCGACTATAACTATTCAAAATTTATGGCAAATATCTCACATAGATTCTTTCAGCCAAAGCTACAGCCGCTGCCAACGTCGGTAAGGACGCAGCAGTCGAGGCTGCCCCTTCAGTCACCGCCGAGAAACCCGCCGAAGCTGCTGCAGCTGCCCCAGAAGGAGCTAAACCAGCCGAGGCCGTTGCCACTCCAGAAGTTGCCAAATCCATAGATGAAGCAAAAGTGGCAGAAACCAAAGTCGAAAAGCCGGCCGAGACCGCCGTTGAGAAGCTAGCAGAAGCTGCACCAGCTGCCGAAGTTGCTGCTGAAGCTGAGAAGCCCAAAGAAGAAGCCAAACCAGCTGCTGAAGCTGAGAAGCCCGTGGAGGAAGCGAAACCCGCCGAGGCAGCTCCAGCCGAGACGGCCCCAGCTACCGCAGCAGCTGCTGTTCCTGAGAAGCCAGCAGAAGCTGCACCAGCTGCCGAAGTTGCAGCTGAAGCTGAGAAGCCCAAAGAAGAAGCCAAACCAGCTGCTGAAGCTGAGAAGCCCGTGGAAGAAGCAAAACCCGTCGAGGCAGCTTCAGCCGAGACGGCCCCAGCTACCGAGGCTGCTGCCGTACCTGAGAAGCCAGCTGAAGGTGCCACTGCTCCAGAAGCCGCCAAAACAGGCGAAGAAGCCAAACCCACCGAAGCCGAAGCAGACAAGCCAAAAGAAGAGGCCAAACCTGTTGAAGCTGAAAAACCCGCTGAAGCCGCTGCTGAGGGTACCGCGCCAGTTGAAGCCGATAAATCCGCCGAAAAACCAGCAGAAGCTGCACCCGCGGCCGAATCGGCAGTAGTCGAGTCTGTGGCACCCGCAGAGGCTGAAAAAACGCCCGAGGCAGCGGCCGAAAAGCCGGCTGAGGCCGCGCCAGCAGCCGGCGAGTCCGCCGCCGTGGAAGCCGCCGCCCCAGTTGAAGCAGAGAAACCCGCGGAAGGAGCCGCACAAACTGCCCCAGAAGCCGGAGTGGAACACGCAGCTGCAGGTAACTCTCACTTGATTTAGTTATAAATAGCTTTCTAAAGCTTACAGCTAGAAAAAGATTGTACATCAAAAACGTTTAATCGTTCTGGGCCTACCTTATTCCAATCTTTCTCATTGTATGCAGTCATAGTACTTGTCTACAACAAAAAAGATCCAATCCTTTTTATAGATTAATGTTTATTCGGATATAGAACTGAAGCTTATAGAGACAAATTGTGCCAATTCCCCCACCCCATATATAATCTATTTGCTTGCTGGGACCACCAAAAGCTTATCTCTTAATTTTCAGGAGTAGAAGCGGCTCCAGCGAAAGAAGGATCTACCTATAAGGAATCAGCTTCAGCCGCCGTGGAGCCCGGAGCGTATCATGTACCTAAAGAGACATCATTACTCCTGAATTAATGGAGCTTAGACAACTTCTCAGTAATAACTATCTCTCGTTGACTATGACAGTTTTACTGCAATGTTTTGCAATTTATTTATTTATAAATTATTATGATCATTGTTAAACTTTTTTATAAAGAGTATATTGTTTTGCAAAGTTCACAATTCCTACCAACATAGATGAAACCCCAGAAATTTGCTGATCCGCTAGTAAAAGGATTCAATAGACTGTATGAAAGCATCGACATCATGTGAATGCAGGAGACACACCAGAGCTGTACTATCCAAAAGTTACCTCCAATGCCCGGCCCGGGACATGAAATTCACCTCACTACCTAGGCGGAGTTCTCAAAATTGCTCGGCCCGACTCGTCGGGCCAGACCAGAGAACCCCGTACCTAGGTAGAAACACCAATTCAAATATTAGATATTCATATTACACAGGGCATTAGTATAGTCTGTATCAAGAAAAAGTTTGCAACGTGCGGTGTTATATAGGCTTTCAGAAATTGCCCAATTTTTGTCGACAGTAGATGTTCTTGGTATGATTAGAAGCGCAATTTATTCCTTGTTGCTAGAAAAATATCACGGCGTGTTTTTGCGATGGTTTGATTTCATAAAACCCAAATACGTAACTGTATATAGTAAAGCAGGATTGGAGCCGGAGGGTTACTTGCGCGTTTTCGCCACATTTTGATAAAACTTTCAATTTTCAAAGATTTTCGCTGCTTTTCTAATGAAAATGTATCTCAACATTCTGCTATTACTAGTGGATTCTGCTATGCCTAACTATTGAGATTAGTTTACGGTTAATGCGAGTTTGAAGACGTAGATGCTCGCATACCTAGGTTAATTATCAAAATTATCGTTTAGAGGATGTTTTATACTGGATTACTGTTAGTAAGTCGATTTTCTAAAAATAGTCCAGTCCATCCCCCATAGCTGGGCTGGGCCCAGTTTCTGTGATGGTCATCCGCCCCAGGTGAGTGTCGGAGATTTTCAAATAAGCTTTATTCGTCTAGCTAACGGGTAGTCATTGTAGTCCGATGCTGGGCTGCCGCTCAGAACAGATCGGTTGCCAAGCAACCAAACTATCAGTCACTATCCTCAAATTAATATGAATTCACTTCGAATGTTTCTCGTTTTAGTCCTAAATCCATGTATAACCATATTTCATGTGTTTGTCTTTGTTATACAGCTTATATCTGTGTATTTTTTATAAAAAAGCTCAAGATTAACCTATTTATTTTTTCCATTTACGTGAAAGCCCTAGTAGCTGGCCTATGAAATCTGTTATTGCAGTTTTCTAATTTAGTTTCTATTTAACTTAACTACAAATCATCAATATAAATGTGGGTCTTCTTCCAACCGTTCACATTATTTGCCTCAGTTTCAGTGATGATGTGCCAAACAATACAGATAATGGAAAGAGGATTACGCTAAGACAACTCCATGGCCAAGTGGTTTTTCATCATTCTGCCTCTACCGTATTCATGTTCCTGTTCATTCATTTACCCTCACATATAGATGTTTGTTGTTAATTGAAAGGAATTAGGAGCACATGGGTTGGATGATAGTGCTGTTGTTGATGCCGTTTGAGGTAATATTTCGTAAATCATTGAAATGAGAAAGAGTAAGAAAAACATTGAATCAGTTTCAGTAGGTGTGATGAAGATGGACGATTTGCTAGTCTACATTATTTGTATACTCTTTAGGTTACTTTTGTTTAGTCAAAGACAGCGAACTCTTGTACTCAGAATTGCTCAGACATCACACGGAAGGCCCGGGCCCGACCGGGCTCTCGGGCCGACAAAGAAATCTTAAGTCCCGGTCCGGCCCCATGAGAGGTCTGTAATTGCTCCCTTCAGTTTGAGAATTCATTTGTTATAACACTGCGCCCCGCAAACCTAGGCCCTGAGATAGACTATATAAACCTTTAAGAAAATTTTTAAGAAAATATTAAGGCTTGTTTTTGTTCGAATTGGTAGTGCACACTATTCTAAAATGTGAAAGTTAGCCTTGACGTTTTTTGGAAGTTAATTTTCTTTTTTGACAAAACTAACACTTTTCTACCATTTTCAAAGCATTGCTATTCTTTCCAACCCCTCCAATTCAAATAACTCATTTTTATTTGTTATTGCTTCACTTAGCTGCCTAAGCCCTTGCTGCCGTTTATGGTTGCGAAGGAAACCAACGTTTTGCTGGAAAACATTCATTTAAAAACTGAAGCATTACGATGCGCTCGTTCTTATTTTTCTTAGTGTTTGAAAATTTGTTACTTTCTTTAAGTTTAAAATATATAGTTAGGAGCTCGTAGATAACTCCTGTTATTTTATATATCACTATCATTCTCTAAGATTCTTGTATTATAGGTATGTATCTAACCATAAGAGATGTTTCAAAAGTACTTTTAGAACTGAAATAACTATTATCGTTTGATACATAGAGAATCAGAGTATTAGAGGATTATGCATTTGTGAACAGAGAAAGCTAAGCTGATGCAACTTAATGAATAACGAAGAGACAACCGGTTTCCAGAAATGGAAACCGGAGCAGCCTTTTAAGTTATTTATACAATGGATATGGTCCCCCGAACTTCTGCAGCGTAAACTGGTGAATGTAAGAAAATTATAACTTTGATTTCATATATGATACAATGCAGCGAGTAGACACTGTTTCAATGAATTGTAGCATATTTAGAAGCTATGGAGACTCCATTGAAACAATGAGCATCGTCTCCGTTCTGTTTTTCGAATAATAACAACAGTCCAAGCCGGAGAAGCATACAAATAATTCTGATGGGAAGTAAGAATTCTGATGTTTGTAACTTATTATTAGTAAAATAAAAACGTATATTGTATATATATATCAAATGGAATAACAATACATTTGCAGACGTTGGTAAAACTATTTATTGTACTGTAATAGCATAAAAGTGAGCCATTTATCTATCATTTGCAAAAATTGTTTGTTTTCGTTTTTGGCTAATATGAAGGAAGAGTATCTACGAAAATCTCTAAATTGACCGAACCTAGACTCACTAACTTATTTTAACACTTATTATTCTGCAAAATAAACTTCCTCAATTTAAAATCATCTTGCCCATCCGGAAATCCCCGAACGAGCGATCCAAAAATTTTGTTAAACGACGCAGATTGCTCTGGTCGGATCCCAAGCGTACCTTGTGATA